>WNWK01011936.1:0-62053 GCA_009830355.1 Cherax destructor | reverse complement strand
ACACACACAGACGGACAGACACACACACACAGACGGACAGACACACACACACAGACGGACACACACACACACACAGACGGACAGACACACACACAGACGGACAGACACACACACACACAGACGGACAGACACACACACACAGACGGACAGACACACACACAGACGGACAGACATACACAGACGGAGAGACACACACACACACAGACGGACAGACACACACACACACACACACACGGACAGACACACACACACACACACACACAGACGGACACACACACACACACACAGATGGACAGACACACACACAGATATACAGACACACACAGACGGACAGACACACACACACACACAGACGGACAGACACACACACAGACGGACAGACACACACACACACAGACGGACAGACACACACACACAGACGGACAGACACACACACACACACACGGACACACACACACACACAGACACACACAGAGACACACACACAGACACACACACACACAGACGGACAGACACACACACACACACACAGACGGACAGACACACACACACAGACGGACAGACACACACACACCTTCCATTCATCTTCCTTCTCCTCCCCTGTCTTCTCTCCCTAGCCTTTCCCACACTCCCTTTCCCCTCTCTCCCTGTACCCCCTAATCTCCCTGCTGCTGTCCCCCCTCCCACTTCATATCCTTCTCCCCTCTCTCTACCTCCCTACAATGAACACTTATCCTCTCACACACACCCACTCACACTGAAAATACTTAAGCTTTGTTCTGTGGTAAAATGGTTTACCCAAGAGCAGGGCTGAGAACCAGGGCTCTGGTGGATGAACCTGGGAGGGAAGATCGGGAGGAAGAGTGGGGAAAGAAACTAAAGAGCTTGGCAAGAAAATGGAGGAGAGGATAGCTGCAGAGAATAGGAAGTGGGAGCAACAAGCCATAGCAGCAGAAGCTAAGATACAGTGCTTAGAAGAGGAACTGAAAAACCTGAAACAGCTCAAAGAGAAAAATGACAGTACAAACATAACATCAGGAACTTCTACATCAGTCACAGACAAGGGAACTGTAGGGAGCAAAGAAGCTATTCTGTATGCAAAAGCCCTATCAGACCCACGTGGGGCCCAAGCAAAGACGAGGAGCACACTAAGAACAAATAGAGGTCTGAAGACAATGAAGGAGCTATGCTATATGCAGAGACACTTAACAGACAACTGCATTGGCCAGGAACACACAAGCAGGAAAGACAGATCACTGAGCACAAGGGCTTCAGCAAGGGAAGGGATTGAAGGAACGCTTCAATGGAAGGAACTAAAACACCTCTTGAGGATGCAAAGGGAGTCACAGTGGAAGGATGAAAGGGAGAGGTCAGTTTTTGTCTACGGGCTCCAGGAAGCTGAAGGGGAAACCTATGATGATAGAAAACAGGAGGAGAAAAAAGCGATTGAAGGTATCACAACAGCAATAGGTGAGGGCGACATTGTTAACTCTATTTTCTTGGCTGCTTACGTCTAGTGCAGAATGGTAGCGTAGGAGTAGAGATACGGCCAATGACTAGACTCAGTTTATTAATGGGAAGGTGTAGGTATACACGGGGGCAGAGCGTGAGGGGACCCGGGAGCCAGCAAGGGGAGAGAACCTGTCTCGAGTAGGTAGGCCGCCAGAGTGAGAGCGAAACATGGCTGACCAGCCCGACCTTGATAGGCCTATAGATGGCAGCACCGTAGTGCCGCGCAGTTTGAAAGAGCCTCTGAATAGGCTGTTTACAACATGACCCAGGTGACAAATTTTCAGAGAATTGGGTGGTTTGCAAGGGAAAGAAACCGGCCTCTCAAAGTAATTTTCAAGGCAGAATCAGTTCGAACCATGATCCTGCAGGAGAAAGCACGACTGAGGGACAAATCGGAGTACCGGAGAGTGTATCTCGATCAAGACAGAACACAAGAGGAAAGGATGATGTTGAAAGGGTACAAAGACAAAAGGAGGAACGAGAGGAAATGACAAAGACGAGCAGAAGAACCCAGACCCAGGTGGAAGAGCAAATACAACCTCCAGAAACACCCACATAAGGACTCCAACCACGACAACCCCAAGGCAACTGAACAATCTTACACCAACACCCACACACTGTCCTAACCCCCCATATCACAGCAACCCCCTACTCACACAATGCCCCCACCCCTACTGCAACCCCCCATAGGCCCCCACCAGGGTTCCTGCTCCCCCAACCCCAATATTCTCCCAGGACCACAGTTTTAGAAAAGAAGTGGAAGGTTTGGTACATGAATGTGGATGGAATAATGAATAAATATGAGGAGTGGAATGAAAGAATCAATGAGAAGTCCCCAGACATCATAGCAGTCACAGAAACGAAACTCACTTGAGACAATAACAGACACAATTTTCCCACCGGGATATCAGATCCTGAGGAAAGATAGAAGGAGCAGAGGGGGAGGAGGGGTTGCACTGCTCGTAAAAAAACGATGGAGATTTGAGGAAATGGAAGGCATGGACGAGATTGGAGAGAGAGATTACATAATAGGTACAGTTCAGTCAGGGGAACATAAGGTAGTCATTGCAGTGATGTATAACCCACCACAGAACTGCAGGAGGCCAAGAGAGGAATATGAAGAGAGCAACAGAGCAATGGTGGACACACTGGCTGAGGTGGCAAGAAGAGCTCACTCGAACATAGCAAAGTTACTGCTCATGGGAGATTTCAACCACAGGGAGATTGATTGGAAAAACCTGGTGCCACATGGAGGTCCCAAAACATGAAGAGCCAAGATGATGGATGTGGTACTGGAAAACCTCATGCATCAACATGTCAAGGACACTACCAGAGAGAGAGGGGAGGATGAACCAGCAAGACTGGACCTCGTGTTCACCCTGAGCAGTTCAGACATTGAGGACATCACATATGATAGGCCCCTGGGAGCTAGTGACCACATGGTACTGAGCTTTGAATACATGGTTGAGTTACAAGTGGAGAGGGTAAAAGGAGCTGAATGGGAAAAGCCGAACTATAAAAGGGGGGACTACACAGGTATGAGGAGCTTCCTGGAGGAGATTCAGTGGGACAGAGAAATGGTAGGAAAGTCAGTAAACGAAATGATGGAATACGTAACAACAAATTGCAAGGAGGCAGAGGAAAGGTTTGTTCCCAAGGGCAACAGAAATAATGGGAAGACCAGAACAAGCCCTTGGTTTACCCGAAGGTGCAGGGAGGCAAAGACTAAGTGCACTAGAGAGTGGAAAAAGTACAGAAGGCAAAGGACCCAGGAAAATAAGGAGATTAGTCAAAGAGCCAGAAACGAGTATGCACAGATAAGGAGGGAGGCCCAGCGACAGTGCGAAAACGACATACTATCATCAAAAGTCAAGTCTGACCCAAAACTGCTGTATAGCCACATTAGGAGGAAGACAACAGTCAAAGACCAGGTGATCAGGCTGAGGAAAGAAAGTGGGGAACTCACAAGAAACGATCAAGAGGTATGTGAGGAGCTCAACATGAGATTTAAGGAAGTATTTACAGTGGAGACAGGAAGGACTCTGGGAAGACAGAACAGAGGGGGACACCAACAAGGAATATACAAACAAGTGTTGGATGACATACACACAACTGATTAGGAGGTGAAGCTGCTCAGTGACCTTGATACCTCAAAGGCGATGGTACCGGACAACATGTCCCTGTGGGTCCTTAGAGAGGGAGCAGAGACGCTGTGTGTGCCACTAACCACAATCTTCAACACATCCCTCGAAACTGGGCAACTACCTGAGGCATGGAAGACGGCAAATGTAGTTCCCATTTTTAAGAAAGGAGACAGAAATGAGGCACTAACTATAGACCAGTGTCACTGACGTGTATAGTATGCAAAGTCATGGAGAAGATTATCAGGAGGAGAGTGGTAGTGCACCTGGAACAGAACAAGATTATAAACGACAACCAGCACGAATTCAGGGAAGGCAAATCCTGTGTCACAAACCTTCTGGAGTTTTACGACTATGTAACAGAAGTAAGACACGAGAGAGAGGGGTGGGTTGACTGCATTTTCTTGGACTGCAAGAAGGCCTTCGTCACAGTTCCCCACAGGAGATTAGTGCAGAAGCTAGAGGATCAGGCACGTATAACAGGAAGGGCAGTGCAATGGATCAGAGAGCACCTGACAGGGAGGCAACAACGAGTCATGGTACGAGATGAGGTATCACAATGGGCACCTGTGATGAGTGGGGTTCCACAGGGGCCAGTCCTAGGACCAGTGCTGTTCTTGGTATATGTGAATGACATGATGGTAGGGATAGACTCAGAAGCGTCCCTGTTTGCTCAAGCAAGGCTACAAAGCGACCCAGACAGGCTGGACACGTGGTCCACCAACTGGCTACTCGAATTTAACCCTGCCAAATGCAAAGTCATGAAGATTGGGGAAGGTCAAAGAAGACCGCAGACAGAGTATAGGCTAGGTGGCCAAAGACTGCAAACCTCACTCAAGGAGAGAGATCTTGGGGTGAGTATAATACCGAGCACGTCTCCGGAAGCACACATCAACCAGATAACTGCTGCAGCATATGGGCGCCTGGCAAACCTGAGAATAGCCTTCCGATACCTCGGTAAGGAATCATTCAAGACACTGTACACCGTGTACGTCAGGCTCATACTGGAGTATGCAGCACCAGTTTGGAACCCACACCTAGTCAAGCACGTCAAGAAATTAGAGAAAGTGCAAAGGTTTGCAACAAGGCTAGTTCCAGAGCTAAGGGGAATGTCCTACGAAGAAAGGTTAAGGGAAATAGGCCTGATGACACTGAAGGGAGACATGATAATGACATGCAAAATATTGCGAGGGATAGATAAATTGGACAGACAGGATGTTCCAGAGATGGGACACAGAAACAAGGTGTCACTATTGGAAGTTGAAGACTCAGATGAGTCAAAGGGATGATAGGAAATATTTCTTCAGTCACAGAGTTGTCAGGAAGTGGAATAGTCTGGAAAGTTAGGTAGTGTAGGCAGGAACCATACATAGCTTTAAGACGAGGTATGATAAAGCTCATGGAGCAGGGAGAGAGAGGGCCTAGTAGTGATCAGTGAAGAGGCAAGGCCAGGAGCTGAGTCTCGACCCCTGCAACCACAAATAGGTGAGTACACACACACGCAAGCATGCAGGCAAAATGATAAAGAATTGTAGACTTGTATCAAATTTTTACCGCAAGCTAAATTTCTTTAAGGAGAAATCGTAATTCAAAATTATCAAGTCTAGTCCATTGTAACTTAACTGACCACTGTATATTGAACAAATATATATTATAGATGAATGATTTTGAAAAAAAAAGTAATAATAAAAAAATACAGTAAGACTAATAAAGTGGTGTGTGTCTGGAGAGTGCCCTGCCGACTCTAGTTCTGGCTCTCAGCAATGTTGCAGAATTGCAGTTTTTTTTATCTAACACTTCAGACATGTCGTAATTGTCTGTTCAACTTTTATTTCGTAGATGAATGGTTCAGAAAACCGACAAGTTGATAAATTAGACACATATGCAACACTTGGGTATCTTTATTGTGGAAACGTTTCGCCACACAGTGGCTTCATCAGTCCAATATAAAGTAGAAAGTTTCGTCTACATCCTGTCTGACACAGCAACATCTTGGGACCTTGATACAAACGAATTCTTCAACACTTGTCCAACCTTTGGACGAAGACCTACTTCGACTAGTGGATGGTATCACTATGACTCCGCCTCCTCCTGCTTCACCTCACCTGTCTACAGTATATAAGGAACCTCCATTGCCCTATGCTGTACTTATTACCAGATTGATGGACTGAACACATCGACTCCAGGCCGAGGGACTGATTACCTCAAACTCCTCCTCTCCTTACAACTTTCTACTTTGTATTGGACTGATGAAGCCACTGTGTGGCGAAACGTTTCCACAATAAAGATACCCAAGTGTTGCATATGTGTCTAATTTATCAACTTTTATTTCCTTGTAGTCTGAGCATGAGGAGCCAATAATGTGTTCAATGAAGGAGAAGTTAAGGACCCAGCCATATGGGAATTGGTGCACTTCCACCTCTACCTATATCTTATAATCTCCTTAATTTGAATTTCATTAAAATTGTTTCCTTACCGCACTATAAAAGTGGGTACTGGACATGTATTTGACATTATACACTTCAGATTTTTGTATAAATGGCAAGGTAATATGTGCCTTAATTAAACACATGTTTGAGAACCTACAAAGGCATATTACAGGAAACATAAAAGCCCTGTGGTCTTTGAGGGGTTAGCCATACGTTGATTAATCAATATACGTATTATTGGGTTTGAGTGGTATGAGTAGTGTTAGTTTCATGCTAAAATGCATATGGCTTGGCTTATATTGTTAACCCAATTTCACTGATAACTCTAGGGAGTTTCAATCATAATCAGTCGGTAACTTTTAAAACAATACATTGTGGTGAATGACCTGCTTTTAAATCTGTAAAAAATACTTTAGTAAATAGTTATACATAAAAGATCAATTTTGTTCATTTTTGAATACTGCTATAATTTTCATTCATGCATGTACCTGGTCCTAGGTAGTAGGTTGATAGACAAAAGCCGCCCAGGGAGGTACTAATGTCCTGTCAAGTGAATGTAAAACGGAAACCTATAATTGTTTTATATGATGGTAGGATTGCTGGTGTATTTTTTCTGTCTCATAAACATGCAAGGGTTCAGGTATATCTTGCTTCTTCTACTTAGGTCACACTACACATCACGTTTTTTTTTTTAACACGTCGGTCGTTTCCCACCGAGGTAGGGCGATCCAAAAAGAAAGAAAAACCAAAAAAGAAAGAAAAAAACTTTTATCATTCAACACTTTCACCATCACTCATACATAATCACTGTCTTTGCAGAGGCACTCAGATACAACAGTTTAGATGTCCCTCCTAACTGCCAATATCCCAAACCCTTCCTTTAAAGTGAAGGCATTGTACTTCTCAATTCCAGGACTCAAGTGTGGCAAACCGGACTTGTACAAGCATATATATATACACACCCCTCTGGGTTTTCTTCTATTTTCTTACTAGTTCTTGTTTATTTCCGCTTATCTCCATTTGGAAGTGGAATGGAATTCTTCCTCCGTATGCCATACGTGTCGTAAGAGGGGACTAAAATGCTGGGAGAAAGGGGCTAGTAACCCCTTCTCCTGTATATACTACTAATTTTAAAAAGAGAAACTTTCGTTTTTCTTTTTGGCCCATCCTGCCTTGGTGGGATATGGCTGGTTTGTTGGAAGAAGAAGAATGTACTTGGTCTTGTGTATACAAGTATACAAGGTAGGACCAATTGAAGTGTTATTTGGGGAAGGGTTATTGAAAGTACGATTTTCATCTGACTCATCAGCTTCTCATGCATGCTGAACGAAGAGTAATCTTGTAGTATAGTAAATTTGGGAATTTAATTGTTAATATTGTGTTTTATAGAAGACATTCATGATCATCCATTTTTCCATAGAATACAAGTGGAAGTAATAGTAATGGGAGCAGTCAGCCACCACCTTTCCCACAGAGCCTGGAACAGCTATTGGAACGTCAGTGGGAACAAGGGAGTCAATTCCTTATGGAGCAGGCTCAACATTTTGATAGTAAGTTCAGAGAAATGCTTATATGATTATAATACAAAATTGACTAGTTTTGTTTAAATTTTTGTTTAGTCATAATGGAATGCATGTTCATGATATGCTATTGAAATCAAGAGTGAACAGATATTTTAATGGAAATGAAGAATCACTAATAAAATGGATATAGGGATTGTGCATTTTGTAATGTACATTTAGTTTTTAAAAAAGCTTAAATTCTTACATATAATTGCCTATTTGTAGCTAGGGAAGCAAAGCAATGATCATTGTTGTGTCCCATCTTAAGTTTTTAAATTATCTTATAATTTGTTAAAATTTCCAATGTTTATAGTACAGTGGACCCCCGGAAATCGTACTGCTCCCAACTCGAACAATTATGTAAGTGTATTTTTGGGGGGTCTGAAACGGACTAATCTAAATTTACATTTGTTCTTATGGGAACAAATTTGCTCGGTAACGGCACTGGAACAGCATTCTGGGACGAATTATGTCCGATTTCCAGGGGTCCAATGTTCTACATCACTGAAGATCTCTGTGGTAATCTTTTAAACCTTCTTCTTTAGTGACTACTATGGCTTTGTGTTCTCTCTGTTAATGCTACGAGATCTTCGTCTTTTTTTTTTTTTTTGTCATGAAGGTAGGATGACTCAAAATAAACATTCACTTTCATTCAGTAAATATCTTGTCAGAAGGGCACAGACATAACATTTCAGATGACTCTGAACTGCAACATCTCTTCTACTTCACAGTGCAGATACTTCATTTCCTACCTCCAGGACTCCAAGTATGGCTTACCAGTTAACCTGAATCCCTTCATAAGTATTACATTATTACACTTCGACATCATGTCAAATCCCCCCAAAAATTGTCTACCCTCTCTTCCCCAACTGTCTTTTTATTTTGCTTTATGTTCTGTGTGTTTATCATGTTTCTACTTTTTGTCCTATTAGCCATTGAGGTCATATCTAATGTGTTTAGCCATTCTAAGTAATGTAATTCTTTGTTTATCTCATAGTAGATATTTCGTAGCTCAGTGGACTTTTTCTAACTTGTCCATGTGTTTTCTTTTAGGTGCAGCCACCAGATCATCTCTGCATGTTTTGATTTGGGTCTAGCATACACTGTAAACAGTTTTTATTAGTATTTCATATCCATATACGTATTTAAAGACTATTATTTCAAATGTGGCCAGTGAAGCATGACATTTTTTTTTTTAAACATGCTGCTGTCTTCCATTGAGGCAGGGTGACCCAAAAATGAAACATTTTCACCATAATCCTCACTACTAAGGCATGCAGATATGACAGTCCTAGGAAAGGATAGAGGAGGGGGTTAAGGAGGTTTTGTGTGTAAGAGGCTTGGACATGTGTTAGATAGGAGTGAGTGGAGACAAATGGTTTTTGGGACTTGAGGTGCTGTGAGAGTGTGAGCAAGGTAATATTTTGTGAAGGGATTCGGGAAAACCAGTTAGCCAAACTTAATTCTTGGAGGTAGGAAGTACAGTGCGTGCACTGGGGTTTGGGATATTTACTGTTTAGAGGGACATCTGATATTTCTTCAGTTATTTTTTTTCTTTTATTAACACATCGGCCGATTCCCACCAAGGCAGGGTGGGAATCGGCACCCCTCTGTCTTGCCAGAGGGGTGCTTTACACTACAGTTATAAAACTGCAACATTAACACCCCCTCCTTCAGAGTGCAGACACTGTACTTCCCATCTCCAGGACTCAAGTCCAGCCTGCCGGTTTCCCTGAATCCCTTCATAAATGTTACTTTGCTCACACTCCAACAGCACGTCAAGTATTAAAAACCATTTGTCTCTATTCACTCCTATCAAATACGCTCACACATGCTTGCTGGAAGTCCAATCCCCTCGCACACAAAAACTCTTCTACCCCCTCCCTCCAACCTTTCCTAGGCCGACCCCTATCCCGCCTTCCCTCCACTACAGATTTATACACTCGAAGTCATTCTGTCTCGTTCCATTCTCTCTACATGTCCGGACCACCTCAACAACCCCTCCTCAGCTCTCTGGATAATAGTTTTGGTAATCCCACACCACCTCCTAATTTCCAAACTCCGAATTCTCTGCATTATATTCACACCACACATTGACCTCAGACATGACATCTCCACTGCCTCCAGCCTTCTCCTCATCACAACATTCATCACCCATGCTTCACATCCATATAGTGTTGGTATAACTATACTCTCATACATTCCCCTCTTTACTTCCATGGACAAAGTTCTTTGTCTCCACAGACTCCGAAGTGCTCCACTCACCCTTTGTTCCTCATCAATTCTATGATTCACCTCATCCTTCATAGACCAATCTGCTGACATGTCCACTCCCAAATATCTGAATACATTCACCTCCTCCATACTCTCTCCCTCCAATCTGATGTCCAATCTTTCGTCACGTAATCTTTTTGTTATCCTCATCACCTTACTCTTTCCTATATTCACTTTCAATTTTCTTCTTTTACATACCCTACCAAATTCATCCACCAACCTCTGCAACTTCTCTTCAGAATCTCCCAAAAGCAGTGTCATCAGCAAAAAGCAACTGTGACAATTCCCACTTTGTATTTGATTCTATATTTTTTAACCCCACACCTCTTGCCAAGACCCTCGCATTCACTTCTTTTACAACCCCATCTATAAATATATTGAACAACCACAGTGACATCACACATCCTTGTCTAAGGCCCACTTTTACTGGGAAATAGTCCCCCTCCCTCCTACACACACTAACCTGAGCCTCACTATCCTCATAAAAACTCTTCACTGCTTTCAGTAACCTACCTCCTATTCCATACACCTGCAACATCTGCCACATTGCCCCCCTATCCACCCTATCATATGCCTTTTCCAAATCCATAAATGCCACAAAAACCTCTACCCTTATCCAAATACTGTTCAGCTATATTCTTTCTTCTTTCAACACGTCGACCGTTTCCCACCGAAGCGGGGTGGCCCAAAAGGAAAAACGAAAGTTTCTCCTTTTACATTTAGTAATATATACAGGAGAAGGGGTTACTAGCCCCTTGCTCCCGGCATTTTAGTCGCCTCTTACGACACGCATGGCTTACGGAGGAAGAATTCTGTTCCACTTCCCCATGGAGATAAGAGGAAATAAGAACAAGAACTAGTAAGAAAATAGAAGAAAACCCAGAGGGGTGTGTATATATATGCTTGTACATGAATGTGTAGTGTGACCTAAGTGTAAGTAGAAGTAGCAAGATGTACCTGAAATCTTGCATGTTTATGAGACAGAAAAAAGACACCAGCAATCCTACCATCATGTAAAACAATTACAGGCTTTCGTTTTACACTCACTTGGCAGGACGGTAGTACCTCCCTGGGCGGTTGCTGTCTACCAACCTACTACCTAGGGTTCAGCTATATGTTTCACTGTAAACACGTGGTCTACACACCCCCTACCTTTCCTAAAGCCCCCTTGTTCATCTGCTATCCTGCTCTCTGTCTTACTCTTAATTCTTTCAATAATAACTCTACCATACACTTTACCAGGTACACTCAACAGACTTCTTCCCCTATAATTTTTGCACTCTCTTTTGTCCCCTTTGCCTTTATACAAAGGAACAATACACGCTCTCTGCCAGTCCCTAGGTACCTTACCCTCTTCCATACATTTATTAAATAATAGCACCAACCACTCCAAACTATATCCCCACCTGCTTTTAACATTTCTATCTTTATCCCATCAATCCCAGCTGCCTTACCCCCTTTCATTCTACCCACTGCCTCACGAACTTCCCCCACACTCACAACTGGCTCTTCCACACTCCTACAAGATGTTAATCCTCCTTGCCCTATACTCGAAATCACAGCTTCCCTGTCTTCATCAACATTTAACAACTCTCTCAAAATATTCCCTCCATCTTCCATTTAATAACTCTCCTCTCCTAATTTTAACTGTCAAATCCATTTATTCCCTAGACTTTCTCAACTTATTAATCTCACTCCAAAACTTTTTCTTATTTTCAACAAAATTTGTTGATAACATATCACCAACTCTCTCATTTGCTCTCTTTTTACATTGCTTCACCACTCTCTTAACCTCTTTTTTTCTCTCCATATACTCTTCCCTCCTTGCATCGCTTCTACTTTGTAAAAACCTCTCATATGCTAACTTTTTCTCCCTTACTACTCTCTTTATATCATCATTCCACCAATCGCTCTTCTTCCCTCCCGCACCCACTTACCTGTAACCACAAACTTCTGCTGAACACTCTAACACTACATTTTTAAATATACGTACCCCATACATCTTCGACCCCATTGCCTACACTCTCACTAGCCCATCTATCCTCCAATAGTTGTTTATATCTTACCCTAACTGCCTCCTCTTTTAGTTTATAAACCTTCACCTCTCTTACTTACTGCTTCTATTTTCCTTGTATCCCATCTACCTTTTACTCCCACTGTAGCTATAACTAAAAAGTGATCTGATATATCTGTGGCCCCTCTATAAACATGTACAGTGGTCCCTCGGTTTTCGTGCATCTCCAAACTCGAACATTTATGTAAGTGTATTTTCGTAAGTACTGTTGCAAGTGTATTTTTGGGGGTCTGAAATAGACTAACCTACGTGGCATTATTTCTTAAGGAAGTAAATTCGTTCGGTAATGGCACTTGAGCAGCATTCTGGAATGAATTTTCGGCGAAAACCGAGTGACCACTGTACATCCTGAAGTCTACTCTACAGTCTTTTATCTACCAATACGTAGTCCAACAAACTACTGTCATTACGCCCTACATCATATCTTGTATACTTATTTATCCTCTTTTTCTTAAAATATGTATTACCTATAACTAAACCCCTTTCTATACAAAGTTCATTCAAAGGGCTCCCATTATCATTTACACCTGGCACCCCAAACTTACCTACCACACCCTCTCTACATGTTTCTCCTACTTTAGCATTTAGGTCCCCTACCACAATTACTCTCTCACTTGGTTCAAAAGTTCCTATACATTCGCTTAACATCTCCCAAAATCTCTCTCTCCTATACACTCCTCTCTTCTCCAGGTGCATACACGCTTATTATGACCCACTTTTCGCATCCGATCCTTATTTTAATCCACATAATCCTTGAATTTACACATTTATATTCCCTCTTCTCCTTCCATAACTGATCCTTCAACATTATTGCTACCCCTTCCTTAACTCTAACTCTCTCAGATACTCCTGACTTAATCCCATTTATTTCTCCACACTGAAACTCGCCTACCCCCTTCAGCTTTGTTTCGCTTAGGGCCAGGACATCCAACTTCTTTTCATTCATAACATCAGCAATCATCTCTTTCTTATCATTCGCACTACATCCACGCACATTCAAACATCCCAGTTTTATAGTTTTTCTTCTTCTCTGTTTTAGTAAATGTGTACAGGAGAAGGGGTTACTAGCCCATTTCTCCTGGCATTTTAGTCGCCTCATGCGACACGCATGGCTTACAGAGGAAAGATTCTTTTCCACTTCCCCATGGACAATAGAGAAAATAAAAAGAACAAGAGCTATTAAGAAAAAGAAGAAAAACCTAGATGTGTGTATGTATATACAGTGGCCCTCCGGTTAACGGCCATAATTCGTTCCAGAATGCTGTTCAAGTGCCGTTACCGAACGAATTTATTAACATAAGGAATAATGTAAATTAGATTAGTCCTTTTGGACCCCCAAACATAAGGAAGAATACACTTTCATAATTGTTAGTGTTTGGAGTAGGCCGTTAACCAGGGGTCCACTGTATATGCATGTGCATGCCTGTGTAGTGTGACCTAAAGTGTAAGTAGAAGTAGCTAGATATACCTGCATGTTTATGAGACAGAAAAAAGACACCAGCAATCCTACCATCATGTAAAACAGTTTCAGGTTTCTGTTTCACAGTCACCTGGCAGGACGGTAGTACCTCCCTGGGTGGTTGCTGTCTACCAACCTACTACAGTATGATGTTTTTTTAACACACTAGCTATCTCCCATTGAGGTAGAGTGATCCGAAAAAGAAGAAACGCTTAACCTTTATCCACTTGATCACTGTCCTGCCAAGGACACGTGGATATTACAGCTTAGATGCCTCTTCAAACTGCAATATTCCCACCCCTCCTTCAGAGTGCAGGCACTACTACCCAGTTTTTTTTTTTTTTAACAAGTCGGCCGTCTCCCACCGAGGCAGGGTGACCCAAAAAGAAAGAAAATCCCCAAAAAGAAAATACTTTCATCGTCATTGAACATTTTCACCTCACTCATACATAATCACTGTCCCAGTTATAGGACTCAAATCCGGCTAACTGGTTTCCCTGAATCCATTCATAAGTGTTACCTTGCTCACTCTCCAACAGCACATAAAGTCAATAAAAACCACTTGCCTCCACTCATTCCTATCTAACATGCTCACACATGCATATTGGATGTCCAAGCCCCTTGCATGCAAAGCTTCATTTACTTGCCCTACAGTGTTTCCTATGATGAACCCTGCCCCTTCTTTCTTCCTCTACAGATTTATACACCCCTTCAAGTCATTCTATTTTGCTCCAACCTCTCTTTGTAACCTCGCACGTCCCTCTAATCTTCAAACTACAAATTCTCTGCATAATAATCACACCACACATTGTCCTTTGACATGACTATCTCCACTGCATCCAGCCGCCTTCTTGCTGCAACATTCACAACCCATACACACACACAACCCGCACATAGAAAAGAGGAGCTTACAACGACGTCTCGGTCCGACTTGGACCATTAACAAAGTCACACTAACACAAAGGACAGGTGGAAGGGGTTATATATAGGACCGAAACCGAAACAACGTCGTAACCTCCTCTTTTCTATGTGCGGGTTGTGTGTGTATTGTTCCAGTCACGGTATTGTGCCTATTTTTGTTATTCACAACCCATTCTTCACTCCCATATATGCATTTTGGTACTATTCTTTGAGACATTTTCTTTTTTGCCTCCATGGATAATATTCTTTTTCTCCACAAATGCCTCGGTGCATCATTTACTTTTTTCCATTGTTAATTCTATGGTTTACCTCATTCATAGACCTGTCTGCTGACAAGTCTACTCCCAAAAATCTAAACACATTCATTTCCTCCATACTACCTCCTTCCAGTCTCGTATTCACTCTTTACCTAAATTTTTTGTTATTCTCATTACCTTGCTCTTTCTTGTGTTCACTTTTAATTTCCTTCTTTTCTATACCCTCTCTAATTTCTTTACCAACCTTTGAAACTTCTCTTCAGAATCTTTCAAGAGTATGTGGCATCGGCAAAAAGCAACTGTGACAACTCCCTCTTCGTATTGATTCTTTATTTCTTAATCTCATACCTTTCCCCAACAAACAGTCATTCATTTCTTTTACAACCCTATATATAAATATGTTAAACAACCAAGGTGACATCACGCATACCTGTCTAAGGCCTACTTTAACTGGAAAATAATCTTCCTTTCTCTCCTACATATAACCTGAGCCTCACTATCCTCATGAAAACTCTTAACTGCTTTAGGTAACCAATCACTTATTCCATACTTGCAACATCTGCCACATTGCTCTGTTATTCACACTATCCTATGCCTTTCCTAAATTATAAGTGCAACCAAAACTTCCGTACCTTTATCTAAATATTGCTCACTTGTATGCTTCAACGTAAACACATTGGTCTACACATCCCATACCCTTCCTGAAACCACCTTGTTCATCTGCAGTCCTGCTATCCCACTTATCTTTAATTCTTTCAATAATAACTCTTCCATACTCTTTACTTGGTATACTCATCAGGCCCATTTCCTTATAATTCTTACACTCTTTTCTTCTTTTCTTCTCTATGCAAAGGAACTATGCATGCTCTCTGCCAATCCCTAAGTGCCTCTCTCCCATTCATACATTTACTGAACCTATGCATCAACCACTCTAAGAGACTATATCCCACTTCCTATGATTTCTTATGAGGGTAATTTTTTGTCATTGATGATTCCCCTTTTTGTCTGGTGCTTTTAATATTTTATTTTTCTTGTGGCTTGTTTTTGTTTTCTCCCTTTTCCATTACTTGGCACTTATCCACATGGAATTCAATCATTCACCATTCACTTCATTTGCTCAATTTATGCAATTCTTGCTGTTTTTTCTGTTGCTGTTATTGCTTACCTGCATAGAAACTTTACATAATCTGCAAACATTTTCATTTACTTTTTTTTTTAGCATTTGTTTTGACAAGTAATTTATATAAATTAAAAGTAGTGCTGAATATTGCACATGTATATAGTGTTTTTGTGAATGCATTAGGATAATGACTAGTAATAATAATAAATTGGGAGTAATATATTGGTTGATGGGTGTATGAAAGACTAAGTGAACCATAGAATAGATAAGGAAAAAAAGGTAGATAGTATGCTGAATCATCTATGGAACGAAAATTTTATCTTTGGAGACACTGAAGCATCTGCAGAAAGCAAATAACATTTTATATAGGTGCGAGACATGGACTTTGAACTTTTCAGCAAGAAATAAGCTAGAAGCAGTGGAGATGTTATGTTTGAAAACAGTGTTTGACATGAATGTTAGGCAAAGAAGTCAAAGTGTAGAAATTAGAAGTCAGTGTGGGTTCACCAAGTGCATATTTCAAAGGGCCAAGGAGGGGTTGTTAAGGTGGTATGGGCATTTACAGAGGATGGAAATGGAGAGATTGGCAAAAAAAGAGTGTATAAATCTGGGTTGGAAAGTAGGAGGGGTAGGAGGTTGTCCTAGGAACAGTTGAATGGAGGGAGTAAAGAGATAGTTTTGAGTGTTAAGGGCTTTCAGTATCCAGAAAGTTTGCATGAGAATGTAAGATTGGAGTGGAGATGTCTGGTTTTTATGGCTTTGTGTCATTGGAGTGTAAGCAAGGTAACTTTTAAAAGGGGATTCAGGGGAAACCTGTTAGCTGGCCTTGAGCCCTGGAGGTAGGAGGTACAGTGACTACGCTGTGGAGGAGGGTTGAGAATATGGTAATTTGGAACTCCATCTGGATTGTGATGTCAGCACACTTTTGGCAAGACTGGGAATCAGTGATGGATGAGCTTTAGGGAGGGAAGAGGGGGGTCACCTACCTTAGTAGGAAAACTGCTGTTGGGGAGAAATATTATTTTCTGTAAAAGATTATCACTACTTTTTATTGGGTTTAGATTGTGTATTGTGATTTGTTCCCTCTCATTCGAGTCACTTCTTTTCATAAATATGGGCTTTTCTGCATAAAACCTGTATATCAAATATATCTAATTGGAAAATAAATAAATAAACACTGGCCATCTCCCACCAAGGTATTGTTACTTTATTATTATTATAATTTTGATTATGCTCATGTTTAACAAACCTGACACAATTGTGAGAAATTTGGCTGAGCATTTATTTGTTGTTCCAGCTTCATAGGCCACCCAGTCATTTGCCTTATGTTTCATATTTAATTATAATACACAAATAACTTGCCTGCAAGAAACTGAAACTTACATTGTCAAATACTCCAAACTTAAGAACAATCATGACTTGATCTTTATCTCCCTTCTCTCCGTACCTCTTCACCTTTCCTATTTTCTTTTCTTTGCTTTACTGTCTTCTGCATAAGTGGGTTCTGTCCTATAAGTGTTTTGTTCCACAGGGATTTTGTCCTAACCCCATAAACCATTACCTGTCCTGCAGTGCTCCTCTAACTACTACTATTACTACTAACTACTACTACAAACTCTACACTACTACTAACTATACTACTATTACTACTAACTACTACTACTAACTCTACACTACTATTAACTATACTACTATTACTAACTATACTACTACTAACTATACTACTACTACTAACTATACTACTACTACTTTTACTACTACTAACTATATTGCTACTACTGCTAACTATATTGCTACTACTACTAACTATACTACTACTACTACTAACTATACTACTACTAAACTATAGTACTACTAACTATACTACTGCTACTAACTATACTACTACTACTAACTATACTACTACTACTACTAACTATACTACTACTGCTAACTATACTAACTATACTACTACTACCTACTAGTAATACTACTACTACTTATTCTACTACATACTATTACTACTAATTCTGTTACTAACTAACTTCAACTACTAACTGCTACTACTACTTCATCTTCTCCTCCTCCTTTTCTAACACTCCATTCTCTGCCCCCTCTTTTTCACTACCACTACAACCTTGTTATTGCCACCTCTGTCACTACTACTAGTACAGCTACTGCTGATACTCCTCTTCCTCCTTGTTCTACCACTCTCGTCCCCCGCCTCTTGTGTGTATTCTTGCTACCTTCCCTTCACAATTCTCTGTGCTACCAGTTAGTGCTCTAAGTTGGACCAAAATATCGTCATAAGTTTCAGTCTCCCATGTGCATGTTATTTGTGTGATGATTTTAACATTTCCATAGTTCTTTATTAATGGTCCCTTTAATATATTATGCAATCCATTATTATCTTTTCAATTTACAATACTAAGTTTTTCATCCTTGTTCTGGACTTCTACTAGAAGTTTGGCATAATACTTGAACCCTTTCACTGTCGAAACCCCTGATCCTGAACTCGCTCTGTGTCGATAAATTAAAAAAAAAATGCTTATGAAATGATAGAGAATCTTTTCCCGGTGGTAATGACACCAAAAGTATGAAATTTGATGGAAAACTTACGGAATTACGCTCTCACAAAGTTAGTGATCTCAGCGATATTTACGCATTGGCAATTTTGCCTACTTTGATCCATATTTTCGGCCAATTCCATTGTTCCAGTCGACCAAACTCATAGCCATTTCACTAGAACTCCATTTGTTCTATCGATTGAGTACAAGAAATCGCTCATTTACTGATTTCAACTATACCCAATAAAGTGATCAGAAATTGTTAATTTGGCCAATTTCATACACAATTCAAGTAAGGCCAATTTCAAAATAGGGGCCAGAATGAACAATGCAGACATTCCTAGCACTGAAATAACATCTTCTCTGTACATTAGTCACGTCTCCAGGCCCCTCTTATATTACGCTTGCTTTCCATTTTGAATTTTTATTCACACAAAAAATAGAAGATTTATTGTTATGCAGACTACTGCATTATTGTAAAAATGGTATAAATAATATCAGCGTACTTGTGAAAGAATATTATACTCACCAGTTGACGTGTATTGGATGCGTGGCGTGATTTGTTTACTCTTGAACATCGGCAAAAATTGAACATTTCCTCTACTTTGAGCTCAATTTCAAGGAACTTTTAGTCCGAAAACCATTCAAAATCATCTCTATTTCTGTAATGTATCTTCCATTCTATCATATGAGCTATCATTCTATCAAACGAGAATACGACTATAAATACTATACGAAAATACACAGCAAAGTCAAGGTTTTAAACCAAAAACATGATTGTAGTTTTTTTTTCTCATGCACTGTGTGCTGCAGGATTTTTTTATACTGCACACACTGACCACTCAGACCCCATTATCTCATATGTAGGTCTACCAGGTTTCTCCTGCTAGATTTGAAGCCGCTAGAATTTTGGAGTAGTACTAGGGCACCAACACTGGCTTGTAAGGCATAGTACTACTGCACCAACAGTGAAAGGGTTAATTTCTTTATCTTCTGATATTTCATTTATTATTCTTGAAAGCCTCTATTACTTTTTTCTCTTATTTTGTATAGACTGAGTAGTTACCTCCAAATTAATATTTATTCGATTAACTAACAAGTGAGAAGATTGTGATAGTTATGGTGAAAATTTTTAATATTAGAAAATGCAGTACTTTACTGTAGGATGTACATAAGCTTCACTAGTAATTTCTTGCATTTTGTTTAGCTTTTCTAATTTTCATCATTTTGTTTTTTACAGTTGCATCTTTGCTGTCCTGCTTACATCAGCTGAGGCAGGAAAATGTTCGTCTGGAAGAAACTGTGAGCTCTCTCATATCTCGCAGGGATCACCTCTTAGCTGTCAATGCTCGCCTCTCAGTGCCACTCAGTTCTCCAACTCCAGCCAATGCCTCATCATCCCCAGGTGGTCCTAATCCTCCTCCACCTTCCATATCTTCTTCGTTATCGTCATCATCTTCCTCATCTGTGCCAGCTCACACAACCTCGTTACCCTCCCATTCTGTCAACCCAAGACCCTCAAGTCGAGGGTCAGCTCCAACTCTTCCTCCACAGAGACCTCATTCTCAGGGACATCATCCTGCAGGTTAGGAATTTGTCTTGAGTTAAATTTTAATTATATTTTTGTGGCAAACAAATGTGTATTTGTTATGCATAATATGAATGTAAATTTTTTTTTTCTCTCTTGTAACTCCAGGTAATACAGTAGCTTCTTAATTAATTTTTTTTTTAACACGTCGGCCGTCTCCCACCAAGACAGGGTGACCCAAAAAGAAAGAAAATCCCCAAAAGAAAATACTTTCATCATCATTCAACACTTTCACCTCACTCACACATAATCACTGTCTTTGCAGAGATGCTAAGATACGACAGTTCAGAAAATCCCTCCAAACCGCCAATATCTCAATCCCCTCCTTTAAAGTGCAGGCATTGTACTTCCCATTTTGGGGGCTCAAGTCCAACTAAATCAATTAACTGGTTTCCCTGAATCCCTTCACAAAATATTACCCTGCTCACACTCCAACAGCTCGTCAGGTCCCAAAAACCATTCGTCTCCATTCACTCCTATCTAACATGCTCTCACATGCTTGCTGGAAGTCCAAGCCCCTCGCCCACAAAACTTCCTTTACCCCCTCCCTCCAACCTTTTCGAGGACGACCCCTACCCCGCCTTCCTTCCCCTACAGATTTATACACTCTCTAAATGACCAAACCACCTCAACAACCCGTCTTCAGCCCTCTGACAAATACTTTTAGTAACTCCACACCTCCTAATTTCCACACATTGAATTTTCTGCATAATATTTACACCACACATTGCCCTTAGATAGGACATCACTGCCTCCAGCCGCCTCCTCGCTGCAGCATTTGCAACCCATGCTTCACACCAATATAAGAGGAGTGTTGGTACCACTATACTTTCGTACATTCACTTCTTTGCCTCCATGGATAACGTTTTTTTGTCTCCACAGATACCTCAACGCACCACTCACCTTTTTTCTTTCATCAATTCTATGGTTAACCTCATTCTTCATAAACCCATCTGCTGACAAGTCAACTCCCAAATATCTGAAAACATTCACTTCTTCCAATGTGATATCCAATTTTTCTTTATTTAAATTGTTTGATACCCTCATCACCTTACTCTTATCTATGTTCACTTCAACTTTCTACCTTTACACACCCTCCCAAACTCATCCACTAACTTTTGCAACTTTTCTTTAGAATCTCCCATAAGCACAGTATCATCAGCAAAAAGTAACTGTGTTAACTCCCATTTTGCATTTGATTCCCCATAATTTAATCCCACCCCTTTTCCCAACACCCTAGCATTTGCTTCTTTTTCAACCCCATCTATAAATATATTAAACAACCATGGTGACATTACACATCCCTGTCTAAGACCTACTTTTACTGGTAAGTAATCTCCCTCTCTCCTACACACCCTAACCTGACCTTCACTATCGTCATAAAAACACTTTACAGCATTCAGTAACTTACTACCTATTCCATACACTTGCAACATTTGCCACATTGCTCCCCTATCCACTCTATCATATTTTTTTTTTTTATTAACACATCGGCCGATTCCCACCAAGGCAGGGTGGCCCGAAAAAGAAAAACTTTCATCATCATTCACTCCATCACTGTCTTGCCAGAAGGGTGCTTTACACTACAGTTATAAAACTGCAACATTAACACCCCTCCTTCAGAGTGCCGGCACTGTACTTCCCATCTCCAGAACTCAAGTCCGCCTGCCGGTTTCCTGAATCCCTTCATAAATGTTACTTTGCTCACACTCCAACAGCACGCAAGTATTAAAACCATATGCCTCCATTCACTCCTATCAAATACGCTCACACATGCTTGCTGGAAGTCCAAGCCCTCGCACACAAAACTTCCTTTACCCCCTCCTCCAACCTTTCCTAGGCCGACCCCTACCCCGCCTTCCCTCCACTACAGATTTATACACTCTCAAGTCACTCTGTCTCGTTCCATTCTCTCTACATGTCCAAACCACCTCAACAACCCCTCCTCAGCTCTCTGGACAATCGTTTTGGTAATCCCGCACTCCTCCTAATTTCCAAACTCCGACTTCTCTGCATTATATTCACACCACACATTGACCTCAGACATGACATCTCCACTGCCTCCAGCCTTCTCCTCGTTGCAACATTCATCACCCATGCTTCACACCCATATAAGAGCGTTGGTATAACTATACTCTCATACATTCCCTTTTACTTCCATAGACAAGGTTCTTTGTCTCCACAGACTCAAGTGCTCCACTCACCCTTTTCCCTCATCAATTCTATGATTCACCTCATCCTTCATAGACCCATCCGCCGACATGTCCACTCCCAAATATCTGAATACATTCACCTCCTCCATACTCTCTCCCTCCAATCTGATATCCAATCTTTCGTCACCTATTCTTTTGTTATCCTCATCACCTTACTCTTTCCTATATTCACTTTCAATTTTCTTCTTTACACACCCTACCAAATTCATCCACCAACCTCTGCAGCTTCTCTTCAGAATCTCCCAAAGCACAGTGTCATCAGCAAAAAGCAACTGTGACAACTCCCACTTTGTATTTGCTTTTTATCTTTTAGCCCAACACCTCTTGCCAAGACCTCGCATTCACTTCTCTTACAACCCCATCTATAAATATATTGAACAACCACGGTGACATCACACATCCTTGTCTAAGGCCCACTTTTACTGGGAAATAGTCCCTTCCCTCCTACACACTCTAACCTGAGCCTCACTATCCTCATAAAAACTCTTCACTGCTTTCAGTAACCTTCCTCCTATTCCATACACCTGCAACATCTGCCACATTGCCCCTATCTACCCTATCATACGCCTTTTCCAAATCCATAAATGCCACAAAACATCTTTACCCTTATCCAAATACTGTTCACCTATATGTTTCACTGTAAACACTTGGTCTACACACCCCTACCTTTCCTAAAGCCCCCTTGTTCATCTGCTATCCTGCTTTCTGTTTTACTCTTAATTCTTTCAATAATAACTCTACCATACACTTTACCAGGTACACTCAACAGACTTATTCCCCTATAATTTTTGCACTCTCTTTTGTCCCCTTTGCCTTTATACAAAGGAACAATACACGCCTCTGCCAATCCCTAGGTACCTTACCCTCTTCCATACATTTATTAAATAATAGCACCAACCACTCCAAAATTATATCCCCACCTGCTTTTAACATTTCTATCTTTATCCCATCAATCCCAGCTGCCTTACCCTTTCATTCTACCCACTGCCTCACGAACTTCCCTACACCCACAACTGGCTCTTCCACACTCCTACAAGATGTTATTCTCCTTGCCCTACACACGAAATCACAGCTTCCCTGTCTTCATCAACATTTACCAAATCCTCAAAATATTCTCTCCATCTTCCCGATACCTTAACTCTCCATTTAATAACTCTCCTCTCCTATTTTTAACTGTCAAATCCATTTGTTCTCTAGGCTTCCTCAACTTATTAATCTCATTCCAAAACTTTTTCTTATTTTCAACAAAATTTGCTGATAACATCTCACCCACTCTCTCATCTGCTCTCTTTTACATTGCTTCACCACTCTTTTAACCTCTCTTTTTCTCTCCATATACTCTTCCCTCCTTGCATCACTTCTACTTTGTAAAACCTCTCATTTGCTAACTTTTTCTCCTTACTACTCTCTTTACATCATCATTCCACCAATCGCTCCTCTTCCCTCCTGCACCCACTCGCCTGTAACCACAAACTTCTGCTGAACACTCTAACACTACATTTTTAAATCTACCCCATACATTTTCGACCCCATTGCCTACACTCTCACTAGCCCATCTATCCTCCAATAGTTGTTTATATCTTACCCTAACTGCCTCCTCTTTTAGTTTATAAACCTTCACCTCTTTTACTTACTGATTCTATTTTCCTTGTATCCCATCTACCTTTTACTCCCACTGTAGCTATAACTAAAAGTGATCTGATATATCTGTAGCCCCTCTATAAACATGCACATCCTGAAGTCTACTCAACAGTCTTTTATCTACCAATACATAGTCCAACAAACTACTGTCATTACGCCCTACATCATATCTTGTATACTTATTTATCCTCTTTTTCTTAAAATATGTATTACCTATAACTAAACCCCTTTCTATACAAAGTTCAATCAAAGGGCTCCCATTATCATTTACACCTGGCACCCCAAACTTACCTACTACACCCTCTCTGCATGTTTCTCCCACTTTAGCATTTAGGTCCCCTACCACAATTACTCTCTCATTTGGTTCAAAAGTTCCTATACATTCGCTTAACATCTCCCAAAATCTCTCTCTCCTCTACACTCCTCTCTTCTCCAGGTGCATACACGCTTATTATGACCCACTTTTCGCATCCGACCCTTATTTTAATCCACATAATCCTTGAATTTACACATTTATATTCCTCTTTTCCTTCCATAACTGATCCTTCAACATTATTGCTACCTCTTCCTTAGCTCTAACTCTCTCAGATACTCCTGACTTAATCCCATTTATTTCTCCCCACTGAAACTCGCCTACCCCCTTCAGCTTTGTTTCGCTTAGGGGCCAGGACATCCAATTCTTTTCATTCATAACATCGGCAATCATCTCTTTCTTATCATCCGCACTACATCCACGCACATTCAGACAACCCAATTTTATAAAGTTTTTCTTCTTCTCGTTTTTAGTAGATTTGTACAGGAGAAGGGGTTACTAGCCCATTGCTCCCGGCATCTTAGTCGCCTCATACGACACGCATGGCTTACGGAGGAAAGATTCTTTTCCACTTCCCCATGGACAATAGAGAAAATAAAAAGAACAAGAGCTATTAAGAAAAAGAAGAAAAACCTAGATGTGTGTATGTATATATATGCATGTGTATGCATATGCCTTTTCTAAATCCATAAATGCAATGAAAACTTCCCTACCTTTATTTAAATTCTATTCACATATATGCTTCAATGTAAACACTTGATCTACACATCCCCTACCCACTCTAAAGCCTCCTTGCGCATCTGCAATTATACTCTCTGTCTTACCTCTAATTCTTTCAATAATAACCCTACCGTTCACTTTACCTTGTATACTCGGTAAACTTCTTCCCCTATACAGTGGACCCCCGAGTAACGAGCAAAATTCATTCCAGAAGCCTGCTCAAGTGCCATTACCGAACGAATTTACTCCCTTAAGAAATAATGTCAAGTAGGTTAGTCCATTTCAGACCCCCAAAAATACACTTACAAAAGCACTTACAATATTATACTTACATAATTGTACGATTTCCGGGGTGCTCGTAACTCGGGGGTCCACTGTAATTCTTACAATCTCTTTTATCCCCCTTCCCTTTATATAAAGGAACTATACATGCTCTTTGCCAATCCCTAGGTATCTTCCCCTCTTTCATACATTTATTAAAAAAAAATACCAACCACTCCAACACTATATCCCTCCCCTGCTTTTAACATTTCTGTCATGATCCCGTCAGTTCCAGCTGCTTTACCCCCTTTCATTCTATGTAATGCCTCACGCACCTCCCCCACACTCACATCCTGCTCTTCTTCACCCCTAAACGATGTTATACCTCTCTGGCCAGTGCATGAAATTACCGCCTTTCTTTTTTTCATTGACATTTAAAAGTTCCTCAAAATATTCCCGCCATCTACCCAATACCCCCAGCTCCCCATTTACTAATTCTCCTACTCTGTTTTTAACTGACAAATCCATTCATTCCCTAGGCTTTCTCAACTTGTTTATCTTGCTCCAAAAAATTTTCTTGTTTTCAGCAAAATTTCTTGACAGAGCCTCTCCCACTCTTATCATCTGCTCTCCTTTTGCACTCTCTCGCCACTCTCTTCACCTTTCTTTTACTCTCCATATACTGTGCTCATCTATTAACACTTCTGTTTTGTAAAAACCTCTCATAAGCTACCTTTTTCTCTTTTATCACACCCTTTACTTCATTCCACCACTCACTCCTCATTCTTCCTGCACCCACCCTCCTATAGCCACAAACTTCTGCCCCACATTCTAATACTGCATTTTTAAAACTATCCCAACCCTCTTCAACTCACCCCCCCTCCCATCCCCATCCACTACTTATACTTGCACTAGCCCACCTTTCTGTCAATAGTTGCTTATATATCACCCTAACTTCCTCCTCCCTTAGTTTATACACTTTTACCTCTCTCTTACTTGCTTTTGCCATTTTCTTTTTGTCCCATCTACCTTTTACTCTAACTGTAGCTTCAACCAAATAATGATCTGATATATCCGTTGCCCCTCTATAAACATGTACATCCTAAAGCCTACCCATCAACCTTTTATCCACCAATACATATTCTAACAAAATACTTTCATTACGTGCTATATCATACCTTGTATACTTATTTATCCTCTTTTTTCATAAAATATGTACAGTTGTACCTCGAGTTACGATGGTCTCCAAAATCGCCCTTTTATGCAAGTTTATTTTTTTAAATGCTTTTGTAGGTATATTTTTGGGGGTGTAAAAGGACTAGTCTATTTTACATTATTCCTTATGGGGATAAATTCGTTTGGTAATGGCACTTGAACAGCATTCTCGAACGAAAAAATATCGTAACTCGTGGTACCACTGTATTACTTATTACCAAACCTCTTTCTACAAATAGCTCAATTAATGGGTCCCCATTTACCCCTGGCACCCAAAATTTACCTACTACTCCCTCCACAACATTTTTACCCAATTTAGCATTAAGGGGCCTCCTACGCGTACGCCGCGGGCGAGGAAAAATATTCGAAAATTTTTTAAAATTGAGTTAACCATATTGAAAAATAGAGTAACTCTCTGGCTACGCAATGGTACAAGAATCATTGTTCTACGACATTCCTACAAGGAATTATGGTCGTTTATAACACACATGGTGACGCCAACAACTGTAGTAGGTCGGCTGACATTTCGTGAATTTTAGTATTTTTTTTCCCGATTTTTTTCCTTAATTTCTTGTAGTATTCTTACTTATATAATAATTGACGATTTGGCATCATAACAGAGTGGGCGGGGATTATCCGAAGACTTCCAGCCAATCAGGAACCTTCTAGAACATTTGATTGCTTCAGCAGAAATTCCTGACTCAGGATAGCCGGGGAATATGCTTCATTATAACGCTATTATAACGCATTTTTAAAACTAACCCAACCCTCTTCGACTCTCCCCCCCCCATCCCCATCCACTACTTATACTTGCACTAGCCCACCTTTCTGTCAATAGTTGCTTATATATCACCCTAACTTCCTCCTCCCTTAGTTTATACACTTTTACCTCTCTCTTACTTGCTTTTGCCATTTTCTTTTTGTCCCATCTACCTTTTACTCTAACTGTAGCTTCAACTAAATAATGATCTGATATATCCGTTGCCCCTCTATAAACATGTACATCCTAAAGCCTACCCATCAACCTTTTATCCACCAATACATATTCTAACAAAATACTTTCATTACATGCTATATCATACCTTGTATACTTATTTATCCTCTTTTTTCATAAAATATGTATTACTTATTACCAAACCTCTTTCTACAAATAGCTCAATTGAAGGGTCCCCATTTACCCCTGGCACCTAAAATTTACCTACTACTCCCTCCACAACATTTTTACCCAATTTAGCATTTAGATCCCTAACCACAAGTACTCTCTCACTTGGTTCAAAACTCCCCATGCACTCACTCAACATTTCCCAAAATGTCTCTCTCTCTATACTTCTCTCTTCTCCAGGTGCATAAACACTTACTATTACCCCCTTTTAACATCCAACCTTTATTTTACTCCACATAATCCTTGAATTTATACATTTATATTACCTCTTTACCTGCCAAAACTGATTATTCAACATTATTGCCACTCCTTCTTTAGCTCTAACTCTATTTGAAACCCTTGACCTAATCCTATTTCATTCTCCCCACTGAAACTCTCCTACCCCCTTCAGCTTTGTCTCACTTAAAGCCAGGACATCCAGCTTCTTTCCATTCATAACATCTACAATCATCTCTTTCTTATCATTCGCACAACATCCACGCACATTCAGACATCCCACTTTGACGGTTTTCTTTTTCTTTTTAGTAATCTATACAGGAAAAGGGGTTACTAGCCCATTGTTCCCTGCATTTTAGTTGACTTTTACAACTCGCATGGTTTACGGAGGAAAGATTCTTATTCCACTTCCCCATGCATATGAAAGGAAAAGCAATAAGAACAAGAATTGTTAAGATAAAATCAAAGAAAACGCAAATGAGTGTTTATACAAAACGTGTACATGCATGTGTAGTGTGACATAAGTATAAGTAGAAGTAGCAAGACATACCTGAAATCTTTCATGTTTATGAGACAGAGAAAAGACACCAACAATCCTACCATCATGTAAAACAGAGACATTTTTTTACACTCACTTGGGAGGCATTGAAATTACGTAATTGATTTTCCTTGTTCATAGCGTAAAAGGACAAATGCCTGATGCAGCGGATTTAGTTCTTTGAATGGGAGCCTACTGAACACCTACTGCTATGGGAGCCTACTGAACACCTACTGTGTGGGGTGATACCGAGCACATGGCTCGCTGCAGTGTTTTAGAATCTCAGGTTGAAGTGTTGAAGAAGGAGGTTCTACTTCTTCAGGAGGAAAATAGGAGGCTGAAGCTTCGCCTAGATGGGTGTGGGTGTGGGAGTGGGAGTGAGTGTGAGTGAGTGTGAGATGGTTGGAGCTGGAAAGGAGGAAATGGCTACCAACAGTGAAAGTGGCAGCCGCTTTAAGTGGCAAGTGGTTCACAATTCAGGAAGAAGGAAGATAAGGAAGGTTAATAGAGAAGATGTGAAGGTAGGAAATCGATTCTCTGTTCTCCAGGACGAGTGTACTTCAGTGGTCAGTGAGGTTAAAGGTACCACTGACTCCCTGCTAATCAAGGTAAGAATATTCTGATTGTGGAGACTCTCAGGTAAGATATATGGACCGTGCTTTTGTAACAGAGACAGGAAGGTCAGACAGAGGGTGTGCCTCCCAGGAGCTGGTGTTGGTGACATAGTCAGCAGGTTGGATAATATTATGTCAGGTAATGGGAACAAGCCCATTATCTGTCTTAGTGCTGGTGGAAATGACATTGGGAAGGGCAGGAGACAGGAGCTACTAGATAAGTACAGGTCAGCCATAGAAGTCGTTAGGTCTAAGGGAGGTATCCCAATCATATGTAGCATTTTGCCTAGAAGGGAGTGGGCAATGAATGGATGTCTAGGGCAATTGGTATAAATTGCTGGCTAGACAGGTACTGCAAGGAACTTGCAATTCCATTCATTGATAACTGGGACAAATTCTATGGCAAACGTGATATGTATGCAAGGGATGGGGTTCATCTCTCTGGGGCTGGAGTGATTGCATTAGCCGATACGATTGAGGGGTCATTGGAGACTTGTCTAGGACTTTAAACTGATAGATTATAGAGGTATGGGTGTTTGTGGGAAACAATCAGGCTGTAGTATTAGGCCTGGAAACAGCAGATATTACCAGGATACCTCAGGGATATGTTTAAAAACAATATTCAAAATAAAGTTTGTAAATGCAAAGCAATTGATCAACAAACAAAGAGAGATAGTAGAGGGCAACGAGTGACTAGCTCCCTTAAGGTTTACTATACAAATAGTAGGAGTCTAAGAAATAAGATAGATGAGCTAAGATTACTTGCAAGTGCAGGTAATATAGATATTATTGCTATAACAGAGACCTGGTTCAACCTGAAAGATAGAGAAATGCCTTCCGAGTGCAACATTCAGGGTTACAAACTATTCCACACTGATAGGGTCAACAGGAAGGGTGGTGGAGTGGCGATGTATGTCAGAGATAATTTAAATTGTTGTGTTAGACATGATATAAGTTTAGAAACAGCGGACACAGAATCTGTTTGGCTACAGTTTCTCGAGGGTCGTGAAAAATTAATTTTGGGTGTGATTTACAGGCCCCCAAGTCTGGATAGGGAGTGCAGTAAGCTGCTATGGGACGAAATTCATAAGGCGTCTAGATATGAAAATGTTGTGTTAATGGGAGATTTTAACTTTAGACAAATTGATTGGAACAATGAGACAGGTAATCTCGAGTCTAGTGACTTTCTTGATACGGTTCAGGATTGTTTTTAAAACAGTTTGTGACAGAACCAACTAGAGGTAGCAACTTGCTTGATTTGGTTCTTGCCAACAAAGAATCACTAATTAATAATCTTGAGGTTAATGGGGAAAGCGATCACAAATCACTTAGCTTTAATATATCATGGAATTACCCAGGTAACTGCAATCAAGTCTCTGTTCCAGACTTTCGTGTTGCCGACTTCATGGGGCTGAGAAATTACCTAGGTGGGCTAAATTGGGATGACCTGACTATGGGTCAGGTAGGTGGTTTTGGTTGCCAATATGACGTTTTTCAGAGCGTAGTTCTAGCTGCCCAGACAACCTTTGTTCCAAGTAGGGAAATTAGATCTAACAAAAATGATCCTAAATGGATGAACAATAGATTAAAACATCTCATTGGTCAAAAGAGAGGCATATATAGGCGTATCAAAAGAGGGGATGGACAGATAAGAAATCAATATTTTCAATTAAAGAGAGAAATAAAAAAAGGAATAAGAAAAGCAAAAAGGGATTATGAGGCTAAGGTCGCAAGGGATTCGAAGACTAACCCAAAAGGGTTCTTTCAGGTACGTATACAGAAGTAAGATTAGGGACAAGATAGGCCCACTTAAGAGTAACTCAGGACAAATCACGGACAGTGATAAGGATATGTGTGAAATTTTCAATACTTACTTCCTCTCAGTTTTTACTCAGGAAGATACTAGCGGAATTCCAGAAATAATAAATTATGTAGAACTGGAAGATAATAGACTATGCTCGATTGGGGTAACTAGTGACATGGTCCTCAGACAAATAGAGAAATTAAAACCTAACAAATCCCCAGGCCCTGATGAACTGTTTGCAAGAGTTTTAAAGGAATGTAAAGAGGAACTTAGCAAACCTTTGGCAAATCTTTTCAATATATCACTACAAACTGGCATAGTGCCAGACAAGTGGAAAAGGGCAAATGTAATACGTACCTATTTACAAGGCAGGTGACAGGTCCTTAGCTTCGAACTATAGACCAATAAGCCTTACCTCCATAGTTGGTAAATTTATGGAATCAATAATTGCCGAGGCAATTCGTAGCCATCTTGAGAAGCATAAATTGATTAATGAATCTCAACACGGTTTTACTAAGGGCGTTCCTGTCTTACGAATTTACTAACTTTTTCACTAAGGTGTTTGAGGAGGTAGATCATGGTAATGAATATGATATTGTGTATATGGACTTCAGTAAGGCTTTCGATAAAGTTCCACATCAGAGGCTACTGAGGAAACTTAAGGCACACGGAATAGCAGGAGAAATTTTTCCTGGGTAGAGGCATGGTTGACAAATAGGCGGCAGAGAGTTTGCATAAATGGAGAGAAATCAGAATGGGGGCGCGTCTCAAGCGGTGTTCCACAGGGGTCAGTTTTGGGCCCCCTGTTGTTTACAATTTACATAAACGACATAGATAGGGAATAAATAGTAACATAAGTAAATTTGCTGATGACACCAAAATAGGTCGTCCAATTCATTCAAATGAGGACATTAGAGCACTCCAGGATGATTTGAATAGACTGATGCAGTGGTCGGAGAAGTGGCAGATGCAGTTTAATGTAAACAAATGCAAAGTTCTAAATGTTGGGCAGGACAATAACCATGCCACATATAAGCTGAATAATGTAGATCTTATTACTTGTGATTGCGAGAAGGATTTAGGAGTTCTGGTTAGTAGTAATCTGAAGCCAAGACAACAGTGCATAAGTGTTCGCAATAAAGCTAACAGAATCCTTGGCTTCATATCAAGAAGTATAAATACTAGAAGTCCTCAGGTTGTTCTACAACTCTATATATCTTTGGTTAGGCCTCATTTAGATTATGCTGCACAGTTCTGGTCACCGTATTACAGAATGGATATAAATGCACTGGAAAACGTACAAAGGAGGATGACAAAGTTGATCCCATGTATCAGAAATCTTCCCTATGAGGATAGACTGAGGGCTCTGAATCTGCACTCTCTAGAAAGGTGTAGAATTAGGGGGGATATGATTGAGGTGTATAAATGGAAAACAGGAATAAATAAAGGGGATGTAAATAGCGTGCTGAAAATATCCAGCCAAGACAGGACTCGCAGCAATGGTTTCAAGTTGGAAAAGTTCAGATTCAGGAAGGATATAGGAAAGCACTGGTTTGGTAATAGAGTTGTGGATGAGTGGAACAAACTCCCGAGTACCGTCATAGATGCTAAGACGTTGTGTAGTTTTAAAAATAGGTTAGATAAATACATGGGTGGGTGTGGATGGGTGTGAATTTGGACCTGACTAGCTTGTATTACCAGGTCAGTAGCTGTACTAATTCCTTAAGTGGAAGTGACCTGACCAGGTGGTCGGCTGACCAGGTGGTCAACTAGACAATTATATGAGTGGGTGCGGTTGGGTGTGAGTTGGTCCTGACTAGCCTGTGCTAGGTCAGATGCAGTGTTCCCTCCTTAAGTGAATGTAACCTGACCTGGCTGGGTCGGGGCTTAAGCCGTTGGAGATTTGGACCTGCCTCGCATGGGCCAGTAGGCCTGCTGCAGTGTTCCTTCTTTCTTATGTTCTTATGGGTGTGAAGCATGGGTTGTGAATGTTGCAACAAGGAGAAGGCTGGAGGCAGTGGCGATGTCATGTCTGAGGGCAATGTGTAGTGTGAATATTATGCAGAGAATCCATAGGTTGGGGATTAGAATGTGGTGTGGGGTAACTAAAAGTGTTATCCAGAGGGCTGAAGAGGGGTTGTTGAGGTGGTTCAGATATTTAGAGAGGATGGAGCAGAATAAAATGATTTGGATGGCATAAAAATCTGTAGTGGAAGGTAGGTGGGGTTAGGGGTTGTCCTAGAAAAGGTTGTAGGGAGGTGGTAAAGGAAGTTTTGTGTACAAGGGTCTTAGCCTTCCAGCAAACTTGCATGAGCGTGTTAGGAGCAAGTGGAGGTTTTATGACTTGAATGTGGTGTTGGGGTGTGAGTAAACTAATATTTATGAAGGGATTCAGGGAAGCTGGGTAGCCAGACTTAAGCCTGGAGATAGTATAGTGCCTGCACTATACTTACTATCTCCACTGTACATAGTATATCTGCACTATATTTACTATGTTGCAGTTTTTTAACTGTGGCATCAGCATGCCTCTGGCAAGACAGAAATGGAGTGAGTAATGATGAAAGTGTTTCTTAATTTTTGGGTCTCCCTGCTTCGGTGGGAAGCAGCTGATGTGTTAAAAAAAATAGTAAATTGAAATTACAAAAATTCACAGTTCAGTACTGTACAAACAGCAATTTTCTTAACTTTTGTGGTGGATAGAGGAAATTGTGTTTCCATATTGCTTGTTATCCTCTTGGCAGCAGAGTGAAGATCAACACAATGAATGTTAACACCAAGACAATGTTGAACGTATCATTTTTATACTGCTGCTTCAGCCCTTCTGTCTTAAGTAATTTTCATAGGCTTCTTAGAACTATCAAATGACCTCTTTTTTTTTTTTTTTAACACCAATTCACATAAATTGGTGTTAAGCTGACGCATGTGTGAGTCCAAACGCTATTACCCACCTTAATTACTCTCTTCCACGTTGAAATCTTATACAGTGAAGGTATACCGCAGTGAGTGTATGAAATACACAGCTGCAGGCGAGTGTGCCTTCACGACTCAGCATGCTGAAACACCAAGGCAGGGTGACCCAAAAAGAAAGAAAAAACTTTCACCATCTTTCATACGTAATCACTGTCTTTGCAAAGGCACTCAGATATGACAGTTTAGATGTTCCTCCAAACAGTCAGTATCCCAAACCCCTCCTTTAAAGTACTTCCCACCTCCAGGACTCAAGTTTGGCTAACTGGCTTCCCTGAATCCCTTCACAAAATTTTCCCCTGCTCACACTCCAACAGCTCGTCAGGTCCCGAAAACCATTCGTCTCCATTCACTCCTATCTAACACACACACACATGGTTGCTGGAAGTCCAGGCCCAATGCCCACAAAAAATTTACCCTCCAACCTTTTTGAGGACGACCCCTTCCCCGCCTTCCTTCCCCTGCAGATTCTTTATTAGTTCAAATTAGTGCTTGACACTCATATTCATGTTTCCTCTTGGCACCAACACTTACTTTAGAGGTCACTTTTAATAGAGCTAGGAAAATATTGGAGATAGAATAATAAATCTATGTGAATACTTTAAAGGAGGGGTTTGGGATATTGGTGTTTGGAGGGGACATTTAACCCTTTCGGGGTTGGTGCCATACTAGTACGTTTTGCGAGCAGGGGTTGGTGCCGTACTAGTACGCCCAAATTCTAGCGGCCTCAATTTAAGCAGAAAACGTCTGGTAGGCATACATATGAAAGAATGGGTCTGTGTGGTCAGTGTGCGCAGTATAAAAAAAATCCTGCAGTACACACTGCATAATGAGAGAAAAAAAACTCTGACTGTTTTTTTCAATTAAAACAGCGACTTTGCAGTCGATTTTCGTATGGTATTTATTGATGTATTCTCGTTTTCTTGGTCTCATTTGATAGAATGGAAGATATATTACAGAAATGAAGATGATTTTGATTGGTATGACAATGACAAGTACCTTGAAATTGAGCTCAAAGTAGCGAAAATGTTCGATTTTTGACGATGTTCAAGAGTAAACAAATCACACCATGCGTCCAATACACATCAACTGGCAAGTCTTATATTCATGCACAAGTTCTCTGATATTATTTATACCATTTTTACAATGATGCAGTTGTATACATAACAGTAAATCTTCTATTTTTGTGAGAATAAAAATTCAAAATGGAAAGCAAAAGTAATGGAACAGGGGCCTGGAGATGTGGCTAATGAACAGAGAACATGTTATTTTAGTGCCATGAATGTCTGCCTTGTTTACTCTGGACCCTATTTTGAAATTGGCATCGTTTGAAATTTGTGTGAAATTGGAAAATTGCCATTTTCTGACCACTGTTTTGGGTAGATGAAATTGGTAAATAGGCAGTTTCTTCTACTCATTCGATAGAAGAAATGGAGTTCTAGCGAAATAGCTATAATTTTAGGATACTGAAACATTGGAATTTATCAAAAATAGGGCTCGAAGTGGGTGAAATCGCCGATGCGTCAGTGTCATAGATACTGATAACTTCGCGAAAGCATAATTTCGTTAGTTTTCGATCAAATTTCATAATTTTGGTGGCGTTATGATTGGAAAAAGATTCTCTATCATTTCATAAGAAAAATATTTTTTTTCAAAAATTTTCGACCCCAGGAACACTTTCCTGAGAAGGCCTGTCGACCCCCAAAGGGTTAAACTGTCGTATCTGAGCACCTCTGCAAAGGCAGTGATTATGTATGAATGATGGCGAGTGTTGAATGATGACGAAAGTTGTTTTTTCTTTTTGGGTCACATTGCCTCCGTGGGAAACGGCTGACGTGTTAAAAAAAAAAAAAACGAGGCAGGCAAATGCCCTGGCCTACTAGGGAACAATAAAAATAGACAGTGTCTGTATGGAGGCCATACCAGCCAAATGCCTGGCACAGTGGGATTTCTTTGTTTGGGGAGTCTACTGGACACACTTCAGTAAGACCAGTGGACAAATGCCCAATGCTGTGAACTTGTCCCATGCATTGAGCCTTTGTCCATTACATGGGAGTCCATTAATTTCAGGGTTTATCATATTTTAAATACATTTTATTACTGATGTTTCTTGTCATAAGTGATTTTTTTTTTATAGTTTTTCACTGCAAACTTGAGTTCTTTGTCGTATGATCATTAAGATATCAGGGTTTTAACCCCTTGAGGGTCCGTGCCATAGTTCTACGGCTTTGAAGCCAGGGTCAGTGCTATAGTACTACGTCATAAGGTCAGCTCACTCAGAAAAGCTGTGAGTGGTAAATATGGGCCTAGATATGAGAGAATGGGTCTCTGTGGTAAGTGTGCACCATATAAAAACAAATCTTGCAGCACACACTGAATAATGAGAAAAAAAAACTGCGACCATGTTTTTTGGATTAAAACCGATTTTGTAGTCTCATTTGATAGACTGGAAGACATATTACAGAAATAGAGATGGTTTTGATTGGTTTTAGGAATGAAATTGAGCTCAAAGTAGTGGAAATGTTCAATTTTTGCCGATGTTCAAGAGTAAACAAATCACATCACAGGTCTAATACACATCAACTGGTGGGTCTAATATGCATTTATGAGTGCACTATTATTTATACAATTTTTTGCAATATTGTATAAGAGTAAATCTTCTGTTTTTAGGTGTGACTAAAAATTCTTTGTGTGAATAAAAAATCAAAATGGAATTCCTGTGTAAAGCCTTAAAATATAATTAATGAACAAAGGAAATGTTATTTTAGTGCCAGGAATGCCTGCATTGTTTGTTCTGGACCTTATTTTGAAAACTGAATATTTTGAAATATGTGTGAAATTGGCCAAATTACCAATTTCTGATTACTTTATTGGGTATTTGAAATAGTTGATTTTGCATTTTCTTGTGTTCGGTCGTTAAGATAGAAGGCATACTAGCGAAATAGCTAAGAATTTTGTTGACTGGAACAGTGTAATTGGCCTAAAATATTAGTCAAAGTGGGCAAAATCGCCAACTCGTAAATGTTGCTGACTGTAAAATTCGCGAGTGTAATTTCGTCAATATTCTATCAAATTTTGTACTTCTATTGTGTTTTGTACTTTTTTTTTTTATTTATTTATTATTTTTCAACAAGTCGGCCGTCTCCCACCGAGGCAGGGTGACCCAAAAAGAAAGAAAATCCCCAAAAAGAAAATACTTTCATCATCATTCAACACTTTCACCACACTCATACATAATCACTGTCTTTGCAGAGGAGCTCAGATATGACAGCTGAGAATTGTCCCTCCCAGCTGTCACTATCCCAGACCCCTCCTTTAAAGTGCAGGCATTGTACTTCCCATTTCCAGGACTCGAGTCCAATTAAATCAATTAACCTTCTGAAAAAGATTCTCTACCATTTCATAAGAAAAAATAATTTTTTTTTTAATTAAATTCTTGGACCTTCAAAGGGTTAAAGAAATGCATGGTATCAGGCTATTTTTGTTTTATAGTGTATAATTGTTTTTCTTGACACTCCGACCATCTCTAACCTAGGCAGGCTGACTTGACGAGTGACACTTTCACTGTCACTCGTTCAATTACTGTCGTTCTAGAAGGGCGCCGCCTTCACAGTTCAGGTAACCCTCTAAACTGCAACATCCCCACCCTTCCTTCAGAGTGAATGCACCGTACTCCCACTTCCAGGACTCATGTCCAGCTAATCGGACTAGTATGTGTAAACACACTCATCTGAGTTTTCTTCTAATCAGTTTAGAGTTTTTGTTCTTATAGTGTTTACTTTCATTTCTTTGGGGAAGTGGGTGGAATTCTTCCTTTGTAAGCCATGTGTGGTATAAAAAGCAATTAAGATGGCAAGGGACTAGTAACCCCTTCTCCTGTATAAATTACTAGAAGGATAAAAGAGAAATTTAAGGCAATGTTCAGTTATTTTAACCAGGCATTTATTTTAACTGAGGAATCATAGTCAAACATGTTTAATTGTCAGATAACCATTTTTTTTGTGCTTAATTGTTTTTTTTTTTTATCAAAATTTTATGATTTACATATTCCATTGTGGTTAGTCATGGTGTCTTTAAGCCCACTTCACAATTTACAGTGCTGTATGTCGTAATTTTTTTTTTTTTAATTTCCCTATTTTTTGTGCAGCCTCAGAAATATATTTTACACTTCTGTAAACTCTTAACTAGTATTGTGGTAAATTGTTTAGCAATAAGCAAGGCATTCACTAATATTAATTAATCTTTCAGTAACAATAAATGAAAGATCTTGAACATCATTTTTATTTATAAATATTGTATGCCATCTCTACATTTCCCAACTTCATTTAGTGGGGAGGAACTTGTTTTGGAATTAAAAATAAATAGAATCATGTTTTTAAACTAGCTGGTGGTAGCCATACTGGGGGTCCAGCTCCTGGTCCAGGAGGTGGAGCAGCAGGACACAGAGGAGCATCACCACATGACAGAAGAGGACCCTCTCCACAAGACAGAAGAGGTACATCTCCTCATGACAGACGTGCTCCACCTCCTCCAGTTCCTGTTGAAAATGGGCTGGGCGAACCTGAGTATCGCTACAGAAGTCCAGGGACAGAACACAGGCAACAGTCACCAATGTTGCCACCAGGAGCTCAGCCCAGCCCCACATCACTAAGGTACACTTACTCTAGTTGAAAATATTTTTTTTAGATTCCCTTGCATTTTATTGCATCTTTAAATTCATAAAGGTTAATGTTTTTAACTTACGACTAGCTTTAGAGTATATTTCCCATTCCTTTTCTTCTGCTGAGGATTCTCCTCGGAGCATAGAACAGACACCTACTAAGCATTTTGCACAGGGAAGATTGATGATTTTTTCTTGTCTCTCAAACATGCAAGAAGATTGGTATATACAGATTTTTACATGTATTCAGTATCTGTGCACTTGTACTTGCTTTCCTGTTTTTCTTAATACACAAATAATTTGTACATAGTAGACTGAAACTTATGACAACATTTTGGTCCAAGTTGGACCATTAACTAGTCTCATAGAAGCACGGTGGAAAGGAATCAGAATGTATACAAGAGGTGATGGGGATGAGAGTAGTGTAACAAGAGGGAAGAGTATTAAAGTAGTTGTAGTTCTGGTGGTGGTGATAGTAGTAGTAGTAGAAGAAAAAGTAGTGCAGCAGTGGTAAAGTTGGCAGTAAGAAGGTAGTAGTGGTATTGAAAAAACAGGGTATATTTGTATAGAGATATGTGCTTTCCACCTCCAGGACTCTTTAAGTCCAACTAACTGGTTTCATGAATCCCTTAACAAAATGTTACCTTGCTCACACTCCAACAGCTCGTCAGGTCCCAAAAGCCATTTGCCTCCACTCCTATCTTAACACATTCACTTGTGCCTGCTGGATGTCCAAGCCCTTTGCTCACTCCATCCTTTCCTAGGGTGAGCCCTACCCCACCTTCCCTCCACTACAGATTTATGCACCCTCCAAGTCATCCTATTTTGTTCAACCCTCTAAATATCCAGACCACCTTAACAACCTCTCCTCAGTCCTCTGGATAATACTTTTAGTAACTGCACTTCCTAATCTCAAAACTACAAATTCTATGCATAATATTTATACCCCACATTGTAGGTAGTAGGTTGGTAGACAGCAAACCACCCAGGGAGGTACTACCGTCCTACCAAATGTGTGAAACATAAGACTGTAATTGTTTTGCATGATGGTAATATTGCTGGTCTCTTTTTGTCTCATAAACATGCAAGGTTGCAGGTATGTCTTGCTACTTCTACTTACACTTAAGTAACACTACACATGCATTTTTTTTTTCTTTCTCTTCCAACAAGTTGGCCGTCTCCCACCGAGGCAGGGTGACCCAAAAAGAAAGAAAATCCCCAAAAAGATTTTTTTTTCTTTTTCTTTCTTTTTCTTTCTTTCCTTTCTTTTTCTTTCTTTCTTTCTTTCTTTCTTTCTTTCTTTCTTTCTTTCTTTCAACAAATCGGCCGTTTCCCACGAAGGCGGGGTGGCCCAAAGAGAAAAAAAAAAGTTTCTCTTTTTAACTTTAGTAATGTATACAGGAGAAAGGGTTACTAGCCCCTTGCTCCCAGCATTTTAGTCGACTGTTACGACACGCATGGCTTACGGAGGAAGAATTCTGTTCCACTTCCCCATGGAGATAAGAGGAAATAAGAACAAGAACTAGTAAGAAAATAAAAGAAAACCCAGAGGGGTGTGTATATATATATATGCTTGTACATGAATGTGTAGTGTAACCTAAGTGTAAGTAGAAATGACAAGACATACCTGAAATCTTGCATGTTTATGAGACAGAAAAAAATAGACACCAGCAATCCTACCATTATGTAAAATAATTACAGGTCAATAATAATTATTCTATATAATTCACTCATTCATATTGCTCTAAATGGTTTCACATGCTGGCTAGTACATGACTGTTTACCTAAAGCAGTATCATTGGATATGAAAGAAAATCGTTCAGATTATTTGTCATAAAACTACTCTTTAAATAAAATAAACAGACCATTTGTCAGCATTTTTTTCATGAATTGGTCACAGTTTTGTGTTGAAAAACAGATGTTTTCTTTCTGGGTACCATTTATTAGAAGACAGAAGGACAAGTTGAAAAGAAATGCATGTAGAGTAATCTTGTGTCACTCTAGTTTCACTAGAGAAAAATTTAATAATTATGCTTTGAATTATGTTTTTTTTTTTTTCATATAATTTTCTATTAATATTAAAAACTTCTACTGATTTTACAGACACAGTCCAGCTGGTAGTAACTTCCACCCAAGTGTATCACCCCATGGTGTGGGTTCTCCCAGTCCTTCGAGTGTTCCTCATGGTCACCCAGTAACTTCCCATGGTCCCCCCCCTCCTCCACATGCACCCCCACCTCCTCACACTATGGCTACCTCTCATGGACCATCAAACCATGGGCCCTCTGGACAAGGGCCTCCTACCCATGGCCCTGCAAACCACGGATCTCCGCATGGTCCGCCACCTCATGGACCGCCGCCACCAATGGTATCCGTGGCTCATAGCTCAACTCATAGTGTGGCTATTAGTAGACCATCAGATCACCGTGGAGAAATGGTGAGACTACATCCAGGACCACCCCCTGCTCAACACCCAGGTCCCAACATTGGTCCTGGAGGCTACTCAGTCTATCAGATGGTTTCTCCACCAGTGCCGGGCCCACATCACTCTCCTGTGCCACCCATGAATCAGCCTCACCCACCACCACATGCTCAAGTAAGAGAGAACCAGTAGCTGGGCACATAGGTAGTTCTTCAGGTGAATGTCATTTATCAGTTTTAAAAAGCTGCAAAGTTTTTAACTTGTGTTAAGAGTGCATGAGGTTCCCAACTTACAAATGAGTTGCATTCCCTTTTTTCTTACAAATGAGTTGGTTTATGTAGAAAACTAGTACAAAGAATGGGTATGCTTCATACATGTTTGCATTAAAGCTCAGTAATTGTTCAACTTTATTTGGTCTGTAAGTGTGGATACAGCATTTGTAATTAGTGCACTGGTTATTGTGGATATGTATGAATTGGTGGATGTGTGTAAATTTATTCTTTAACCCTTTAACTGTCCAAACGTAGTTCTACGTTGTTACTGCCTAGGCCTGAGAGACCTTTGCAGTATAGAATGGGTCTTAACGCTCAGTAAGTGCAGTATTAAAATAAAATCTGAGACCACTTAGTACCTTGTGGGAGCTCCAGTTCAATTGAGTGCCAGCTAGAACAAACAGCATGGCAAACCCCAGGGACTCACTAATGCCATGTAGTATTAGCACACTCCTTTTAGAAGGAAAGTGATGTTGACCCCGAGTTTTGTGGCTTTGAGATGGATGTGGCCACAAGTGGTCAAGGAAATATAAAAACCTAGGTAACTCATGTGCAACATTTGTGCCACATCCTGTCCATTTTGATGCAACTGTTAGTGTCATCCTGCCAGAATGTCCTGTCACCTATGCCCTAAGAAGAGAGAGAAACAGAGATACAGACAGTGAAAGAGAGAGAGAAACAGAGACAGTGAAAGAGAGAGAGAGACAGTGAAAGAGAGAGAGACAGTGAGAGAGACAGTGAAAGAGAGAGACAGTGAAAGAGAGAGAGAGACAGTGAAAGAGAGAGAGAGAGACAGTGAAAGAGAGAGAGAGACAGTGAAAGAGAGAGAGAGACAGTGAAAGAGAGAGAGAGACAGTGAAAGAGAGAGAGAGACAGTGAAAGAGAGAGAGAGACAGTGAAACAGAGAGAGAGAGACAGTGAAACAGAGAAACAGTGAAAGAGAGAGAGAGACAGACAGTGAAAGAGAGAGAGAAACAGAGACAGTGAAAGAGAGAGAGAAACAGAGACAGTGAAGAAAGAGAACAGAATAAAGGAGAAACAGAGACAGTGAAAGAGAGAGAGAAACAGAGACAGTGAAAGAGAGAGAGAAACAGAGACAGTGAAAGAGAGAGAGAAACAGAGACAGTGAAAGAGAGAGAGAAACAGAGACAGTGAAAGAGAGAGAGAAACAGAGACAGTGAAAAGAGAAAAGAAACAGAGAGAGAGAAGAAACAGACAGTGAAAGAGAGAGAGAAACAGAGACAGACAGTGAAAGAGAGAGAGAAACAGAGACAGACAGTGAAAGAGAGAGACAGACAGTGAAAGAGAGAGAGAAACAGAGACAGTGAAAGAGAGAGAGAAACAGAGACAGACAGTGAAAGAGAGAGAGACAGACAGTGAAAGAGAGAGAGAGACAGACAGTGAAAGAGAGAGAGACAGACAGTGAAAGAGAGAGAGAGACAGACAGTGAAAGAGAGAGAGAGACAGACAGTGAAAGAGAGAGAGAGACAGACAGTGAAAGAGAGAGAGAGACAGACAGTGAAAGAGAGAGACAGACAGTGAGAGAGAGAGACACAGACAGACAGTGAGAGAGAGAGACACAGACAGACAGTGAGAGAGAGAGAGACAGACAGACAGTGAGAGAGAGAGAGACAGACAGACAGTGAGAGAGAGAGAGACAGACAGACAGTGAGAGAGAGAGAGACAGACAGACAGTGAGAGAGAGAGAGACAGACAGACAGTGAGAGAGAGAGAGACAGACAGACAGTGAGAGAGAGAGAGACAGACAGACAGTGAGAGAGAGAGAGACAGACAGACAGTGAGAGAGAGAGAGACAGACAGACAGTGAGAGAGAGAGAGACAGACAGACAGTGAAAGAGAGAGAGAAACAGAGAGACAGACAGTGAAAGAGAGAGAGAAACAGAGAGACAGACATGCAGAGACAGAAATAGACAGACAGACATGCAGAGACAGAAATAGACAGACAGACAGACATCTTTGTGTGTGTATGGAACAGTGAGAACAAATAAAAAACCATATGCCAGGGTTCACTGGGAGCAGTGCACGATCAGCAGTGTTGAGTGACTTCACTGTCATCAGTGTACAGTGACACTTGTGTTTGACACCGTACTTACGAGTTTTGTGTACTCCAGCAGTTCTAAAATTACTGCTGGGACCTATAAATAACCAAATCCGTAGATATGGGGGCTCTGCTGTAGTCCAGAATGAACAGTGTAGACATTCCTGGCACAAAAGCATTTCCTCTGTTCATTAGTCACATCCCCAGGCCTCTCCTATATTTTACTTGTCTTCCATTTTGAATTCTTAACCCTTTCAAGGCAGAGATACATGATAATCTATACCTGGAAAGTACTCGTGGGCCTAGTCTCAAATCTGCACACTGGAGTGAGAGAGATGGGAGGAAGTGCAAAATAAACCCAGTGAGGAGCAGGGGTGCAGTGGGGACAATAAGGGAACACTGTATCAAGAGGAAACTGGAGAAGTACATATCTTCACCAGGTGCCAGATCAATCAGGCTGTGATGAATATGTGGGACAGCAGGCCTCCAGCAGCAACAGCCTGGTTGATCAGGCAAGCACCAGACAAGCCTGGCTCATGGCTGGGCTTTGAGAGTAGTGAAACTCTCAAAACTCTTCACAGGTATATCAAAGGTAAAGATATACACAAATTCTGTCACACATCCAACTGGTTGGTCTAATACAGCAGAACCTCGGTACTCGAACAAAGCTCAGCACTCGACCAAACAAACACGACCTGCCATAGCTTCGCTGTAAACTATTTCATGTTTCTTCGCATATTTTTTTTTTTTTTGTATTACAGTGGTACCTCGGTATATGTCCGCTTTGGAATAAGTCCAGTTTGGTATACGTCTTGTTTGGACACGAAAATTTTTGCTTGGTATACGACCTTTGTTTGGAATACAACTCGTGTGCTAGAACTTGTATGGGTCAAAATGAGTCACGACACCGTGTAAAAAGTTATTTAGAGGAGAAAAACCTGCCTCTGAAGGCCCTCCTCATAATGGACAATGCTCCAGCTCACCCTCCAAGCTTGCAGGACTATGTGCTACCGGAGTTTGACTTAATCACTGTAAAGTTTCTCCCCCTAACACGACTCCTCTCATTCAGCCCATGGATCAGCAGTTCATCAGTAATTTCAAGAAACTACACTAAAGCACTGTTCCAGAGGTGCTTTGAAGTGACCTCTGACACAGAGTTAACCTTGAGACAGTTTTGGAAAGATCACTTTACTATCGCCCATTGCATAACTCATTGACAAAGCCTGGCAGGAAGTTTCATACAAAACAATGAACTCTGCTTGGAGGAATTTGTGGCCAGAAGCAGTGGCTGAAAGCTGCTTTGAGGCTGTGTCTATAGTGGAGGATATTGTCTCTCTGGGCAAGTCCATGGGTCTGGATGTGAGTGATGGTGATGTGGAGGAGTTAGTGGAGGAGCACAGGGAAGAGCTGACCACTGAGGAGCACAAGACTAAGATGAATGCACTCTCTTCAGGCTTGGAAGAGGAGATAGAGGAAGCCCCAACTTCATTAATCAAGGAAATCTTTGCCAAATGGATGGACATCAAAAGCTTTGCAGAGAAGTACCACCCCAACAAAGCCCAAGCAAGCCGTAATAGCATTGTCTTGAATCACCAGACAATGTCACATTTCCGAAACATCCTGAGGAGAAGGCAGAAGCAAAGTTCTTTGGACAGATTTTTAGTAAAAGTCAAACCTGGTGAGCTTCAACCAGGTCCAAATAGGGAAAATTGAAGGGGACTCTCCTTCCAAACAATAACATTTCTTCCTCCTCCTCCTCCTCCTCCTCCTCCTCCTCCCTTCTCAGCACTATCTTAGTAGGAACTCGACTATTTTCAGTGAAGTAGTGAGGTTAAATTTGCATTTATTTAATCTAATTCTTTTGTACAACCTCTCCTCACTTAACGACGGAGTTCTGTTCCTAAGACTATGTAAATGAATTCGTCTCTAGGTGAGGAGCGTACTATAATGGTAGTGGGTTTGTGTCAACCATCATTGATATTGTTTTAATGTCACCTTTGCACCATTTATAACATTTCTCGTATATTTTTAAATGTTTATACAATAGTGTACTGTTTTTTTTTTTTTTTTTTTTTTCTCTCCAACAAGTCGGCCGTCTCCCACCGAGGCAGGGTGACCCAAAAAGAAAATACTTTCATCATCATTCAACATTTTCACCTCACTCATACATAATCACTGTCTTTGCAGAGGCCCTCAGATACTACAGTTTAGAATAGTCCCTCCAAACTGTCACTATCCCAGACCCCTCCTTTAACCCTTTCAGGGTCCAAACCGTAGTTCTACGTCATGAGCTCAGCTCACTCAGATAAGCTTTGAGCGGCAAATTTGGGCCTAGATGTGAGAGAATACATCTATGTGGTAAGTGTGCACCACATAAAACAAATCCTGCAGCACACAGTGCATAATGAGAAAAAAAAACCTGCAATTTTCGATTAAAACAGCGACTTTTGCAGTGTTTTTTCGTATACTTTGTATAGTTGTATTTGCGATTTCTTTGTCTCATTTGATAGAATGGAAGATATATTACAGATATAGAGATGATTTTGGTTGGTTTTAGTACTGCAAATGGCTTGAAACTGAGCTCAAAATAGCGGAAATGTTAAATTTTTGCCTATGTTCAAGAGTAAACAAATGACCTCACACGTCTAATACACGCCAGTTGATGGGTCTAATATACATTCACAAATGTTTTGATATTATTTGTACAATTACTACAATATTGCATAAAAGTAAATCTTCCATCTTTTGGTTTGAATAAAAATTCATTATGTGAATAAAAAATAAAAATGGAATTCATTTTTAAAGACTGAAAACGTAACTAATGAACAGAGGAAATGTTCGTTTAGTGCCAGGAATGCCTGCATTGTTTATTCTGCACCCTATTTTGAAATTGGAATATTTTTAACTTTGAGTTAAATTGGCTAAATTACTAATTTCCAATCACTTTATTTTGTAGTTGAAACAGTTGACTGGGCGATTTCTTGTGCTCAATCGATAGAATAGAAGAAATACTAGTGAAATAGCTAAGAATTTGGTCAACTGGAATAATGTAATTGGCCTAAAATGGGAGTCAAAGTCGGCAAAATCGCCGATGCATAAATATCCCTGACACATCAAAATTCGCGAGAGCATAATTTTGTCAATTTTCAATCAAATTTCGTACTTTTTATTTTATTACCTTCAGAAAAAGATTCTCTACCATTTCATAAGAATTTTTTTTTTTTTTTTTTTTAAATTCTTGGACACTGGTGCACCCCTTCCAAAAATGGCCTTGGACCCTGAAAGGGTTAAAGTGCAGGCATTGTACTTCCCATTTCCAGGACTCGAGTCCAGCTAAATCTATAATCCCGTAAAACTTACTAAAAAGAATAAGAAGTGTACTGTTCTTTCTTTCAACACGTCGGCCGTTTCCCACTGAAGCGGGGTGGCCCAAAAGAAAAAACGAAAGTTTCTCCTTTTACATTTAGTAATATATACAGGAGAAGGGGTTACTAGCCCCTTGCTCCCGGCATTTTAGTCGCCTCTTACGACACGCATGGCTTACGGAGGAAGAATTCTGTTCCACTTCCCTATGGAGATAAGAGGAAATAAGAACAAGAACAAGAACTAGTAAGAAAATAGAAGAAAACCCAGAGGGGTGTGTGTATATATATATGCTTGTACATGAATGTGTAGTGTGACCTAAGTGTAAGTAGAAGTAACAAGACATACCTTAAATCTTGCATGTTTATGAGACAGAAAAAAGACACCAGCAATCCCACCATCATGTAAAACAATTACAGGCTTTCGTTTTACACTCACTTGGCAGGACGGTAGTACCTCCCTGGGCGGTTGCTGTCTACCAACCTACTACTACTGTTATTGAAATTAAAAGAATGGAGGAAATAAGCTCTAATATACATTATTTAGGTATGCATACTGGTCAGAGAGCCCATCGTAAGTCCAAGGCGTCGGTAAACGAGTACGTTGCTAAGTGAGGAGAGGCTGTATTTATGTATGTACAGTATTTTAGTATTAAGCAGTGTTTAAATTACATATTTTAGTATTAAGCAGTGTTTAAATTACATATTTTAATATTAAGCAGTGTTTAAATTATTTTATACAACCCCCATCAATGTATAATATGCCAATAACAATGGGATTTTTTTTCATGGGAACGGATTAATCATTTTCCCTATACAGTGGTACCCCGAGTTTCGTCCACAATTTGTTCCAGAAGGCTGTTCGAGTGCCGTTACTGAACGAATTTGTTCCCATAAGGAATAATGTAAATTAGATTAGTCTGTTTCAGACCCCCAAAAATACACTTATAAAAGCACTTACAATAATACACTTGCATAAGTGTTCGAGTTGGGAGCTGTTCGAAACTCGGGGTACCACTGTATTTCTTATGGGAAAATTTGTTTGGTATACGTCATGTTTGGTATAAGTCCAAGGTCCTGGAACGGATTAAGGACATATACCGAGGTACCACTGTATTTGTATAAATAAGTCACCATGGGGCCTACGAAGATTAGTGTAACAGCCAACCAAAAAGAAAATTGGTTGGGAAAAATTTGTTCAATACTCGAACGGATTGGCACTCAAACAGCCGTCTGGAATGAATTAAGTTTGAGTACTGAAGTTCCACTGTAGACATTCATGAATTCACTGACATTATTTATACAATTATTACAATAATGTATAATGAATAAAATTCAAAATGGAAAGCAAGCATAATATAGGAGAGTCTTGGGGACGTAACTAATGAACAGAAGAATTTTTTTTTAGTGCCAGGAATGTCTACATTGTTTATTCTGGATCCTATTTTTAAATTGGCATTTTTTTTTTCATTTTGTGTGAAATTAGCCAAATTACTGATTTCTGGGTAGTTGGAATAAATGAATGGGCGGTTTCTTGTACTCAGTCAATAGAATAGAAGGAATACTAGTGAAATAGCTACGAGTTTGCCCAAAAATAGGGTTCAAATTGGGCAAAATTGCCAATGCATAAATATTGCTGAAATCTCAAGAGCGTAATTAAGTACGTTTTCCATCAAAATCCGTACTTTTGGTTTCATTACCTTTGGAGAAAGATTGTCATTTTATAAGAAAAATAATTTTTTAAAATTCTTCGACCCTGAGAGCAAGTTTGAGATCAGGGGTCTCGACCCTGAAAGGGTTAATCACACAAAAGTAGACGATTTATTCTACTTTTTGGATAATAAAATATAATTAAGAATGATTAGTCATGGTTTACAGTGTGCCAATAATTAAATTAGATCTCTTGAAAATCCAAAAAACAGATTAGGGGGTGTAGGAGGGCCTTACCCATCCTCAGGAAAATCAGCAGAAACATAATATTTCTGCTACTTTGAGCTTAATTTCAAACTACACTTCCAGTCCTGAAACCAACCAGAATCATCTCTTTCAGTATTATGTCTTCCAGTCTATCAAATGATACCAAGAAACAGTCAGTTAAACCATAAAGCCATCCCAGAAAACACCTTAGTCACTATTTTAAACCATACACAGAGTTTTGTTTTTCCCATCATGCACCGCGAGGCAGAATTTTTTTTATAATGTGCACCCTCACCGCACAGACCTATTCTCTCATATCTATGCTTTTGAGTGAGCTGAGACTATGACGTAGAACTACGTGAGGTACCTTGGCTTCAACGATGCAGTTTTGTGATGGCCACTGAAAGGGTTAAGTAACTGGATAGCTTCAAGGCTGAGGAACTGATTATCTCATCTTCCACTGTCTTGCTTATATTATCTCTGTATTGAATTAGAAAAGCCACTATTTGGTGATATACCTCAAGATAAAGATACCCAGGTGTTGCATGTATGTGAATTATTTCATTTATAAGTTTTTTTTTTTTTCTTCTTCAACAAGTCGGCCGTCTCCCTCCGAGGCAGGGTGACCCAAAAAGAAAGAAAATCCCCAAAAAGAAAATACGTAATTTCATCATCATTCAACACTTTCACCTCACTCATACATAATCAGTCTTTGCAGATGAGCTCAGATACAACAGTTTAGACATAAGTGAATTTATAATTCAGTACATTAGTAAGTGTGGGTGGGTGTAACTTGGTGCATATATAATTGTGGATGTGTGTAACTTGGTATGTTAGCATAACTTCATGCATTTGTAACATGATGCATTTCTAAATGTAGTTGAAAGTAACTTGGTGCATTTGTAATTGAAAATATGGGTTGCTTGATTCATTTGTGAATTGGGTACCTCCAGTATTTTAAGTTTTCATTTTATGTAATAGTATACAGTAGTTATTAAATTCAAACTAAAATGCCAGGAGCAAGGGGCTAGTAAACCCTTCTCCTGTGTACATTACTAAAGTTAAAAAGAGAAACTTTCATTTTTCTTTTCGGGCCACCCTGTTTCGGTGGGATACGGCCGGTTTGTTGAAAGAAGAATACAATATGATATTCAGTATTGTGTGTATACATCCAGTAAAGACCATATAGTGAAGTGTGATTATTAAACTGCATACACAGGGCTCTGATAAAAATTTGTAATTATGATTTTGAACTTTAAATTTATACCTCAGTGTTTTTGCGTACTTTAGTTATGATGAGTTTGTACATTTTCAAGGATATCTCTAGATCTAAACATGTATTTTGTCCCAGTTACAGTGAACAACTATTACCAGTATAAATGACTTGTGCAGTTTTTACTCAGTTACACCACTGCCTTCCATGCTCTTCTGTTATTAACTGTCTGCCATAAGGGATTTACCTCAGGCCTGGATTGCTCTCTGAAAGCCATTCTATTGACACTCTTTGAATAAATGCCCTAACTGTTTCCTTTCCCTATTGCAGCTGATTACATGTCCTAGACTTCCAATCTTCACACAGGTAGGTTTAAAAACACGTTCCCTGTTATTCATATCTGCATTTGGACTTGCACTTTCTCTAACATTGAGGAAGATGAAGAATTAAAAAGTTACCCCTGTTTAACCCCTAAGATGTTCATCACATACCAGTACGTACCTCATAGTGATCAGCGTCCATGACAAACTAATGCGTATAATTCGTAGAGCCCTCAATTTTGCTGTGAGGGGCAAATTTTGTGCCTATGGGATAGGTGTGCACCATATAAAAAAAAATCCTACTCTACGCAGGAGATTTGCTGTTCCCGTGATGGGAACAATAACCTCTGATAATACTTTGTTAAAATAGCAACTTTGGGAGTGATTTTAGGGTGGTTTTCATGGTATTATTTGCTTTCTTGGTGCCAATAAGTACAACAGAAATGGAATGAAATAGATGTCAAATTGGCAAGAAATGGTATATTTTTGCCAAAGGTTTTCCTAGAAGTGTAAGGGCACCCATACCTCTCTCAAATCTGTTTTATAGGTTTTTGCTAGGTCTGCTTCATTTACTGGAATGGCCTAAACCATGTTGGTTTATGAGCCAAGAAATATGGTTAAAAACAAATGATCAGTCTTTTTGTGTAGTGAGGAATTCAAAATGAAGAACAAGTGTTATATAGAAGAGGCCTGGGGATATGATTAATGAACAGAGGGAAAGTTGCTGTGTAGTGTCTTGAATGCCTACACTGTTTGTTTAAATTGGAATTTGTTGAAAACAGTATAAAATTTACCAAATTTCTGACTTCTGGGAACTTAATAGTATAATTCTAATGGTTGAATGGATAGTCTCTTGTGACCAATGGATAGTATGCAAAGATACTTTTGAAAAAGTTAGGAATTGGGTCAGTTTGAGAACTGGAAGCAGCCTAAAATAAGCCTCAAATCAAGTGAAATTACTGTTTCATAAAGTGCTCCCTAACTTCCAACTTTGCACCTGCGTAATTTCATAAATGTTGCAATGAATTTTGCATTACCTTTAGAAAAAGATTCTCTTCCATTTTATTTTTTTTCTTTATAAAAAAATGGGTTGAGAATTGTCTTTAAATGTGGGGGTGCCAATTGTTGCCACATAAGACTGGAAAATATTGTGAGAGAATTGAACCTCCTAAGACATTTACAGTACTGAGAGCCGAGATTTTCAAAGACCCAATTGTTTTTCTTCTGATTAGTTTTAGGATCACTTAATTTTTAAAATCACTGGTTGACACAGTTAGATTATAAACAGTCAGCATCACCGTAGGATGTTTGTCATGTATTTCATTGTATTAGTGTTTGGTATTAATGTTGAGAACAAGATTCTGGCAAGTATCCCTGTATACAAATCATTGACAGGAATTCTCTGAACTGAGAAGAATGTACGATAGATATCCACCTTGAAAGCCTTGAAAATCCTACATCAGATATTATCCTTCTGAATGTAAAATGATAGATGAAGACTGTTAAACATTGTTCCAGAAATAAGAGCATAAGAATGAAAGAGTACTGCAGTAGGCCTACTGGTCAGTGCTACCTATTTTAAAAGCTATCCAAGGTGTTAACTTCAATAACACTAGGAAGATTGTTCCAATCATTTACAACTCTATTCCTAAACCAATACTTTACTATATCTTTTCTAAATCTGAATTTATCCAACTTGAATCCATTGAGCTCAGTCTAGATACTCTTACCAATTATGTACTTTCTGGAATGGTGGAAAGATACTCGATGGCTTTGTCCCAAACCTGCACATTACTGTAACATACTGGAATGAGATATGGAAGGCAGTATATATAAAAAAAGTGAAAACAGGAGCTCCTTGGGCACGATAAGGGAATGTTACCATCTGTATACCTTTGAAGAGTTTCGAGAGTTTCTCTACTCTGAGCTCGGCCATGGGCCAGTTGATATCAAAGCAATTGTTGGAACAAGTGTATGAGTCTTTAAGAGGAAACTGGATTACTACCTCTGCCAAGCCTGCCCAGTGCTGGGCTGCAGGAGTAGGAAAACTTACCAAAAACCTGTAATCTACATAAAAATTTGTTAAATATACTTCAGTATGACTTTAGGTTTAGGAAAGCTTGTCTGTGTATTCATTCCATAGAAAATGGGCATAGTTAATGCATCAGGGACTATTATAGCTTCACAGTTCAGTTTGACCAGGTTTAACACTTCGTTTGATTATATTATTCTCTTCCAAACACCTCCAGCATTGCTAGTAATCCCTTTTTTGTGCTATGGTTAATATCAAGAGACAAGACAGGATGTTGAAAGAGAGAAATGTAATGAGCACTATAGTGGGTGATAGGTGTGGGATGGTGCTACTGAAAGTGTTGCTGGCCAGCTCAGTCTCTCTTGTGATGTTGAGTGCTAAACATCTCCATCTAGTCACCCATAGTTCTCAATTATTAAATCTGTAGTTACTAACCAGTCTCTACCAAATAAATCTGAGAACTATACATATGAAGTGAGACTACATACAAAGTACTAATTCATTTGGTTAAAAATTGCCAAGGAAAAAAAAAATATGATTCAAGATTGACTGATAAAAGTATCACACTGGTGTGATAGGTGGGCCATCTGTGGATTGAAAGGCAGAAATAGATTTGTACAAAAAATGAATCACAGATTGGCAGAAACAGTAGGTGGAGGCACGATGGATGGGGGCTTACTGTATCCTATTCAAACTAGTTTCCAATTTGTCTAAGAAAATTTGGAATTGATCGCAGCATCACTGGTCCAAGTTAGAGGGCAACAAGCTGTTCCTGATCAAACCATAGTTGGGCTTTTCACTGTTGTGTCTGGGAAATGATTCTCACACAACTGAGTTTTTTGTACAAGAGGCACTTGGCACCTCTCTGTGCAACTTGTCAGCTTCTACAGACAGTCAAACACCTTTTGATGAATTGTAGCATTTTCTACACATGTAGAATTAATTTTCAAGTATGTTTTTCAATGTCTGGGTACTTTCACTTTGCTCTCCTTGCAGAAAGCCCTCCTTTCACTATAGACACACTATGACTTTGAAACTAACTTATTATGCCAACTTTAGCTTTTTGCATTAGCTCACAAGTTTACTTGCCACACCACTCACCTTTGTTAATAACTCCTCTCAGTCATGTGGCACTTTTTGACCCATACAGGTTGAGGTAGTAGGTTGATAAACAGCAACCACCCAGGGAGGTACTACTGTCCTGCCAAGTGAGTGTGAAACAGAAACCTGTAACTGTTCTACATGATGGTAGGATTCCTGGTGTTCTTTTTTCTGTCTCATAAACATGCTGGATAATAGGTATATCTTGCTACTTCTACTTACATTTAGGTCACACTACACAGGCATGCACATGCATGTATATACGTATATACATACACACATCTAGGTTTTTCTTTTTTCTTAATCATTCTTGTTCTTTATTTCCTCTATTCTCCATGGAGAAGTGGAAAAGAATCTTTCCTCCGTAAGCCATGCGTGTCGAATGAAGCAACTAAAATCCTGGGAGCAATGGGCTAGTAACCTAGTAACCCCTTCTCCTGTAGAAAATACTAAAATGGGGAAGAAAAACTTTACAAAATTACGATGCTTGAATGTGCGTGGATGATAAGAAAGAGATAATTGCTAATATTATGAAGGAAAAGAAGTTGGATGTCCTAGCTCTGAGTGAAACTAAGCTGAAGGGGGTAGGCAAGTTTCAGTGGGGAGAAATAAATAGGATTAAGTCAGGAGTATCTGAGAGAGTTAAAGCTGAGGAAGGGGCAGCAATAATGTTGAAGAAGAGGGCATAGAAATGTATAAATTCAAGGATTATGTCGATTAAAATAAGGGTCAGATGCAAAACAAAGTGGGTCATAATAAGTGTGTGTGCACCTGGAGAAGAGAGGAATGTAGAGGAGAGAGAGAGATTTTGGGAGATGTTAAGCGAGAGAGTAGGCACTTTTGAACAAAGTGAGAGAGTATTTGTGGTAGGGAACCTAAATGCTAAAGTAGGAGAAACATTTAAAGAGGGTGTGGTAGGTAAGTTTGGGGTGCCAGGTGTAAATGATAATGGGGGCCCTTTGATTGAACTTTGTATAGAAAGGAGTTTGGTTATAGGTAATACATATTTTAAGAAAAAGAGGATAAATAAATATACAAGATAGTGTAGGGCATAATGACAGTAGTTTGTTGGTAGATAAAAGACTGTTGGGTAGACTTCAAGATGTACATGTTTATAGAGGGACCACAGATATATCAGATGACTTTTTAGTTGTGCTAAAGTGAGAGTAAAAGGTAGATGGGATACAAGGAAACTGGAAGCAGCAGGTAAGAAAGAGGTGAAGGTTTATAAGCTAGAGGAGGAGGCAGGTAGGGTAAGATATAAACAACTATTGGAGGATAGATGGGCTAGTGAGAGTATAGGCAATTAGGTTGAAGATGTATGAGGTAGGTTTAACAATGTAATGTTAGTGTGTTCAGCAGAAGTTTGTGGTTACAGGAAAGTGGGTGTGGGAGGGAAGAAGAGCGATTCGTGGAATGATGATGTAAAGAGATTAATAAGATAGAAAAAAGTTAGCATATGGGAGGTTTTTACAAAGCAGAAGTGATGCAAGGAGGGAGGAGTACGTATATGGAGAGGAAAAGAGAGGTTAAGAGAGTGGTGGAGCAATGTAAAAAGAGAGCATATGAGAGAATGGATGAGATGTTATCAACAAATTTTGTTGGAAATAAGAAAAAGTTTTGGAGTGAGATTAATAAGTTGAGGAAGCCTAGGAAACGAATAGATTTGACAGTTAAAAGTAGGAGAGGAGAGTTATTAAATGGAGAGTTAGAGGTATCAGAAAGATGGAGGGAATATTTTGAGGAATTGTTAAATGTTGATGAAGACAGGGAAGCTGTGATTTCGTGTATAGGGCAAGGTGGAATAACATCTTGTAGGAGTGAGGAGGAGCAAGTTGTGAGTGTGGGGGGAAAGTTCATGAGGCGGTGGGTAGAATGAAACGGGGTAAGGCAGCTGGGTTTGATGGGATAAAGATAGAAATGTTAAAAGCAGGTGGGATATACTTCTGGAGTGGTTGGTGCTTTTATTTAATAAATGTATTGAAGAGGGTAAGGTACCTAGTGATTAGCAGAGAGCATGCATACTTCCTTTGTGTAAAGGCAAAGGGGACAAAAGAGAGTGCAAAAATTATAGGGGAATAAGTCTGTTGAGTATACATACTTGGTAAAGTGTATGGTAGAGTTATTATTGAAAGAATTATGAGTAAGATGGAGCGTTGGATAGCAGATGAACAGGGAGGCTTTAGGAAGGGTAGGGGGAGTGTAGACCAAGTGTTTACAGTGAAACATATAGGTGAACAGTATTTAGATAAGAGTAAAGCAGTTTTTATGACATGGATTTGGAAAAGGCATATGACAGGGTGGATAGGGGGGCAATGTGACAGATGTTGCAAATGTATGGAATAGGAGGTAGGTTATTGAAAGCGGTGAAAAGTTTTTACGAGGATAGTGAGGCTTAGGTTAGAGTATGTAGAAGAGAGGGAAATTATTTCCCAGTAAAAGTAGGCCTTAGACAAAGAATGCTCGGGTGTTGGCAAGAGGTGTGGGGTTAAAAGATAAAGAATCTAACACAGTGGAGTTGTCACAGTTGCTCTTTACTGATGACACTGCTTTTGGGAGATTCTGAAGAGAAGTTGCAGAGGTTGGTGGATGAGTTTGGTAGGGTATGTAAAAGAAGAATATTAAAAGTGAATATAGGAAAGAGTAAGGTGATGATAAAAAAAATAGGTAATGAAAGATTGGATATCAGATTGGAGGGAGAGAGTATGGAGGATGTGAATGTATTCAGATATTTAGGAGTGGACGTGTCAGCAGATGGGTCTATGAAAGATGAGATGAATCACAGAATTGACGAGGGGAAAAAGGCGAGTTGTGCACTGAGGAATCTGTGGAGACAAAGAACTTTGTCTATGGAAGCAAAGAGGGAAATATATGAGAGTATAGTTACGTATACCAATGCTCTTATATGGGTACGGAGCATGGGTGGTGAATGTTACAACAAGTAGAAGGCTGGAAGCAGTGATGTCGTGTCTGAGGGCAATGTGTGGTGTGAATATAATGCAGAGAATTCATAGTTTGGAAATTAGGAGGAGGTGTGGGATTACCAAGTGATGGAGTGAATGTTGGTGAAAGTTTTTCTTTTTTGGGCCACCCTACCTTGGTGGGAAACGGCTGATGTGTTAATAATAAAAAAATAATAATAATGAACCCAGTGCATGGGAAAGCTGAATTCTGAAACATATAAGGTCTGTATTAAATATGTTTCTCTGAGAAGCCAACAAAGATATGAAATATGAAACAGAAAGAGGAAGAATGTGCAACAGTTAAATAAAAAAAAAGTGAGAGGGTTGCAGAAATGCTTAAAAAACAGTAAATGTAACAAGAAAGGAAATAAGATGTGAACCAAGAGAATACTGATATAAAGCATCACCTAAATCATTTATACCAGCCAGAAGAAGTACATAAGGAACAAAACACTCTTTAGAAAGTTGGGGAAGAGTCTCAATATTCCTTCTTATTCAAAATCCAAGTATAAAACCACCTCTAGTGTTTGTTCACTACCCTCAAGATGACTAACAGGAAATAAGCAAAATCCTGAAAGAACAGTGTCAAATATTCGGTAATATACTCACTCATCAGGAGAGTTGAGGACTCACATTCTTTTCCATTACCCCTGCTCAACTTAGAGATCATATACCCAGTATAAACTGTGTTCCCTCAGAATTGAAAAACAAAAATGTAAAGCGTGCCCAAACATGCATCACATGGGCATGATTCCTGGAATTACCAAGTACAGTGGTACCCCGGTTTACGATGGTCTCCAAATTCGCCCTTTTATGTAAGTTTATTTTTAAATGCCTTTGTAAGTGTTTTTTTGGGGTCTAAAAAGACTAGTCTATTTTACATTATTCCTTATGGGAATAAATTTGTTTAGTAATGCCACTTGAACAGCATTCTGGAACGAAAAAATATCGAATATCGTAAACCGGGTACCACTGTATTTACTTATATGAAGCACCAAATACCACTCTCATGAGTACATAGTATTCTTTGGAGAAAATTTAGATCTAGTTGAAATCTCACCAGCCTTAAAAAGGGCAGACATAGTAAAGGTGGCTTCCTTGGCACAGTGAAAGGCTCTTGATTCGAGAAATTGGACCTCGGATCAAATCTGAATACCCTCCACTCCTCCCTTCTTTCCATTTGTCCTCTTTGTTTTGGGATATTTCCTCCTTGTAAATTTCACCTCCTAAGCAGAGAGAAAAGCCATCCCATTCTGTTGAGGTCTTCAGTGGTAGTTCTGTTTGCTGTGAGAATTGGATTCTCTGGGGACATGCTGGATTGTCTTCTTGGGCCCCAGTACTCATCTAGAGGACAGGTAGCCTCTTGTGTCCTTGGATGACAAGTATTCCTGGGGATACTGCTTGTTGATTAGATTCCAGGTGGTACAACTCCCAGTGCTTCTGGTTGTTCACCTATCTTATTGGCGAGTCTGGTTTTGTTGATTCAGTAGGTGCCATTGTAGCATACTAGTTTACTGGCATGAAGGGTAGGGTAAGGGATGGTTTCCACACTTCATCAGGACTACTGGTTGTATTGGGGGTACTCTTGGATGCAGAGGGGTATGTAGTTTTTTGTTTCTCCTCAGAGCTGCCCTCTATTCTTCCCATTTTTTTATAATAAAAAAATTAATCATGGAGAGTAATATTCATGTTTTGCCTCCTTCAGGGCCCCCTTTCTCTTGACCCTGGCATGCCCATGGACCTTCCTTTGAACCTGATATTACTTTTGGGCAACACCTTGTTGCTTGACTATAGCACCAGCATTCTGGCTGACCCTTTCGATTCCTGTGACCTTTGCTCTACTTTGACCATGCTCCTGGCTTCTCTTAAGTAGGGATGTATCGGATGTGAAAATTTAGATATACGCGGATGCGGATGTGTACGAGGATGTCTTATTTATTTTGCGGATGTAAGAATTTGTGCGGATGTTCCGCGATGTTGATGTGGATGTAAGAAATTGTACGGATGTTCCGTGGATGCAGATGCGGATATCCGATACATCACTACTCTGAAGACAGTGAGTTGATTTTCAGATTGTTCGCGCATCACAGGAAATTGGCTCACATTATCTTGACCAGTACTTGGCGATCCTGACACTGTTACCGACACTCCTCACTCCCATCCTAAGAAACATGCTACCTGGAAGATTCATTCCTTCTGAGTCATTTTCGAAGGCAGTCTTGGGCTAAATACTTTTCTCTTCAGTCAGTGACACCTGCTGCTTACCTTATTGACCATGACATTAACAAAGCACACATGAGGCATGTTGGTCAAAATGTGTCCTTTCATTCCCTAAAGAGTGGGATGCACATTGTCACTGAAGAATGCTGGGAAGCTGACAATCTTTCCCTCTCCTCTCTATTGATGACTCAAGTGTCACAACACACAGACATTCCTTTCTCAATTCTAGTTGCGGTACTGTTCACACCCCGCACACCATAGTCCAGCAAGAATATACACAGTGTGGCCCAGACATTCAGGAGCATCTTGAGCTCCAGAACCTCCCAATCACCAGAGTGAAAACCTAGTCTCCCCTGCCTGAGGTTGGAGGCATTATCCAAGCAACATTGCCATACTGATCTTCAACTGCTGGGAGCTTCCGGCCTCCATTTATATAGCAGGTCAGTGCTTAAAATTTTGGGAATTGCTCTCAACACCTCAATGCAGACACTGCTGGTGCTTTGGTCACCTGGCCAAGTATGTAGATCACCAGCAGAATGCCCAGCCTGCAGTGCAGCTGATCATAATAATTCATCTTATGGCCTTAATTGTGGAGACGCTTATCCTGCACATACTGTACTTGCCATTGTCCGGTTTTCTTATGAGAATGTTAAATTCATTGTCTTGGGGAAAGGAGGGCTTCTCATGCACTATGCCTGTGATTTACCTCCGTCTCCAAGGAAGTCTTGACAGCTTTCCTACTCCATAGCATCTCAGGCCCCTATTATCTCCTCTCCCACAGTCAATCTGGTGTCCATCCCTTATGAAGTCCTCGCCTCTGACGGTCCTACCTCTTCGCCCTCTCAAATTCTTACTACTGCATCGTTTCCACTTCCCATGTTTCCACACACATGCAGCCTTTCCCATTGGGGCCCTCAGCTCTTCCTTCAAAATATCAGATGCACAAAGCTCCCACAGTCACCAGAACTCCTCTCATCATCTTATTCCTTTGCACTTAACTTTCCCATCTGTATCTTGCCCTTGCCTTCTATGTCTCTGACAGTTGTGGAAGTCCAGCCATCCCTATGTGCTCTTCTATAGCACTGGACTTTGATTGGTCTTTGGTACCAAATCTTGATGATTGATCATTTCCTCTTCTCCCTACTTCTTACACATAAGAACATAAGAAAGGAGGAACACTGCAGCAGGCCTGTTGGCCCATACTAGGCAGGTCCAAGACCAGACCCCTTCATTGTTCTCATTGCTAGCTTGAGTGTGCAGATTGGATGCTTTATTCATGTCATACCTCTTTTCCTTATCCCTTTTATTCATCCTCTTCAGACAAGTTATGACTCTTTTTTACATCTGTTCTGGCGGCAGCAACGATTGCAATCCCCCAAACCTCAGGTAGGCATTATCGAAAATGTGTACTATGGTGGTCTCTTGACTGTGCTTATGCTGTGCAATTGAAATGCTCTGTGTGGGGCCGCTACCATTACTGCAGAATTACCAACCAGTTTCTTGCTTTTAAATAAGGGCATTTGCCCATCATGTAATTGTTGGTGAACTTACCTATCTACTGTCAGTTCTATCACTACTATGTGCACAGTATGGAAAAAGATATGGAAGTTGTCTGGCAAGTGCTCTTCAGACCCTGCTCTCATTCTTAGGCATTAGTGTTGCAAACCCTGTTGAGGTTGCCACAGCAATTGGGCATCACCTCTGTGTATCCTAAAGACTCAATCTTCCACTCATTTCTTTCTTCCTAACCCAAAAGGGAGCTGGCACCTCTGGATTTGACTTCTCACATTAAGGAAACTTATAATGTCCCTTCACATTCCACAAACTCATATCAACCCTTTCCTCAGGCCAACTGCTGATGGCTGGGCCTGATGGCATTCATGTCCTTATTCTTCAACACTTACACCCTACGGTGCTTGAAGTTTTACACCTTTTAATCTCATTTGGTCCCAATGGGTTCTATCTTTTCAATGTAAGTTCACTGTTGTTCTGCCTTTTCATAAGCCAGGTACTTAGGGACATGATTCCTCTCATTACAGATCCATTTCTCTTACTAGTGCACTTTTGCGTTGTTGAATTCTTGGTCAACAAATATTTAGTATGATACTTGGAAACCCATAATTGTATACTCCCTCATCAGTTTGGTTTTCATGGGACCCTCCCCGCCTGTTGAAAATCTAGGTAACAAACCATAGTTCTGTTTTTGTAGCAGCCTCATGCAGTGCATTTCATCACACAACACTACGACACTCAAAGACTACAAGGTACACATTTTTTATAATTATTACCCAAGGTTTGGAGGATTGCAGTAAATGCTGCAGCAAGAATGGAGGCAGTGAAGGGTTGCAACAACTCATCATCAGATGATGAAGTAGAAGGAATATCAGGAAAAGAGGTATGGCTTGCATAAAGCACCCAATCAGCTCGCTCGAACTGCTTGTGGGAGGGACGAGCTGGGTTTGTAAGAATGAGAAAAGGGAAATAATTGCTGTTATGAAACTTGTTTGGATTGGCCTCTTGTAAGTTGCACTCTGGGCAAGCACTGTTGACACCGACACTCTGAGACACTTCTCTCAGACTTACAAGTGGCTATGGTACAAATTTCTATCTAATTGCAGTAAGGGGAATCCCACGCTGCCTACACAATACTGGAAGGGAGATTACTTACTTGAAAGAAAAAGGGGGGGTATATATCCTGGTCTTCCTTATATATAACCCCTCAACACCATGTGCAGTGGAGAAACTTTGTCTGCAAAGATGGGGTAATTAGTGTCCTGCCTGCACCTCAGAGTTCCCTGGTTACTAGGATGTCCCTTGAGTAATATATGCAGTAAGTAACACTAGCTTCCCGACTGAACTTAAGAGACGACGCTGGTACATACCAACACAAAGGTTTCCGTCTGCTTAAGACCCACAGATAACTTCACTAACGTTTCCCCCAGAAAACTGGCCAGATACTGAGAGAAAAAAGCCTAGTCTTACTGTAATGGGTCTGGATGGAGGCAGATTTCCACGTACCGGGATCTCCTCCAGGGCCCCAGGACAGATGTTGGGTCACGTGGGGGTGCTGCCTAATTTCAGCACGTCTTGTTCGTGTGGAGTCTGGTCTGGGAAGGCCGTAGGTCACAATTTCTGACTACCACACTGCCTAGATTCAAGTGTGGGCTGCCAGTTGTCTCTAGCTAACATAACCTAATGCTTGCCTATTCCGGCCTATAACTACCTATATTAGGGTGCTAGAGCTACAGTATTAATACCTAACGTTGCCTTAATGATCTTACTATTAGTTTCTATCTGTACAAACTTGCCTAGGTGTTCCTAGGTGGATAAATCTATCAATTAAAATATACACAATAGTCACCTTCAAAAGCTGGAGTGTGTAGTTGTTTTGGTTGGGGTGTGGGTTTATAAACTCCCAGGGCCGATCCACGGTATGTAAGGCTTTTACGGCTCACTTACCCTGTGGAACTTTTAGTGACTAAAAAGTTTCACATCCTCCGCCAGCGAAGGTAAAGGTGAGTCTACGTCAAGTTCACCTTCCGCAAGCCCTTACGGCGGGCCCTGGACACGAGTGCTGTCCGGCCACTCTCGCGAGCAGACTCTGGTTTAACTCCAACTGTCCAGTTTCCGCCGCGTGGATTGCTGGGGTGTAAACTTATGGGTTCCGGTGATCTTAACACCCTTCCCTTTAACTTTAATGTCTTTCACATGTCTAGCCTTGTCTGAGCAAACTTCGTACTTTCCCACCCAGTGGCCTATATACCCGGTAGCAATTCCTTCCCACTGATACGAGGTTCCCTGGGCTTAATGACAATCTATCTCCCTCTTTAGGTACCCCGTAAAGCGTCTCCCCAAGGTGGTTATGTTCGTCACTTCCTATTGGTTTGGTTACCTGTTCGCTGACATAACATTCATTATCACTACTCCCCAGCTATCGTGGTGTCAACTTCCCCCTCCCTGGCGTT
>WNWK01011935.1:37500-62062 GCA_009830355.1 Cherax destructor | reverse complement strand
ACGCCAGTCAATCTGCTTCTCTGCTGACTTAAGCAGAAATTGAAGTGTTGCTCCCGCGTGGGTGAGTGGGGTAGTGGGGGAGTGGCCCCCCAGAAGTACTGTCCCCCAACCTTGGGTGACCCGACTACCGTTTTCTTCCTGGGTGTCGGGTGAGCGCCTGCCGGCTCTCGTTTTCTATACCTCGCGAGAGCTTCCCATACTCTTTGATTGAGAGTAGGGACCCATATATTCTGGTTTCTTCTGTAAAAACAATAGTTTTACAGCTTTTCTCGAAGGACCTTGGATCGTAGACATTTATACACTGTAGTATAAGTCTCTGGACCACCATGTGGCCACTTTCCTGGTACGAATACGATCAACTTTCGATTCGTAAGGACCAAAACTTCCGGTTCGTAATGAACAAACATCCGGTTCGTAAGGACCAACATCCGGTTCGTAAGGACCAACATCCGGTTCGTAAGGACCAACATGTGGAGGATGGGCTCCAACAATAACGTGGACTGTATGTTACTTATCTTCTTGATGAATCCAAGATGTCGCAGCCACCACCAACACCTTCTCAGGGGATCCATATATTGCCACACTCTCCACAGGGCTGTATGGAAAAAATATCACATATGAGTACATAATTATTGCCCCAAAGGAGCGTATGTCCATATTTCAGTCTTAGATGGACTGAAAGGCGTTTTACTCACTGTTTTGGACTAAAAAGTCCACGCATAACCGCCGTCCCTAGGTAAAAATTGAATGTTCTTGAATACAAGAACTGCGCAGTTCCCTGTCTTGACAAGAACATCCAATTCATACCTTGCTCGTGTAACTTTGAGCGATGGTGTTGGCTCCACCATATACGGCGGAAATGCTGTCTTGATTGTAGAATGCCGCTGAAGAATCACCGTCTTGTTTCGATGGAGTTCACTTGCGATTGTCTCTACGTTTCCCCTTTTTGCAGTGAGAAGTTGCGCACACTTCTGAATATACTGCAATGTTGATATTATACACTAAACGCGCTGGAACAGAGTTCTTATCTCATTTCCCGACGTTAGTGGAGATTAAATGATATAACGGACGCTAACGAGTAATGTCTTTGTTGATTTACGTCGCCTCGCGCCGCATGACTACTAGAGTCGTATGGTATGACGCGTTCTTGCGGTGGCCAAATTCAATCTGACCGCTCGTGCTGCTTTTTGTAGTCTCGTGCAGCCATGTGGTGCCACGAGGTGCCTCGTGTTGCTGTGGTCAGCACAATTCTTGACACACTGTTGACAGTACATCTGGCATGAATTAAATTGTTTATGCAGCCAGACGCGCCTCCTCTGGCCCTTTCCTAAGGGTGGAAAGGGTGAGGGCCCTTACCAAGGGTAGTAAGGGCGCATACCCCCCTCCTTTGGAGAATTTTCTCCACACCCCTCATCCATTGGTCCTTCATATTCAACTTTGGTTGCGCTGTGTGGCTAGCAAAAACAAAGACGTCGTTTTCTGTTGGGTCCCTGGACACGATGCGCAGAGCAGTGAACAGGCGGATGCTGCTGCGAGGTCAGCAGTGCGTGATCTTCTGGTTTCCTACAGAGGTATTACGTTCAGGGATTATTTAGTCATCTCTGCCCGTCTTCGCGGCCATTGGTAACAACGGTGGTCAGACATGCAGCTTAACAAATTGCACTCTTTTAAACCGCTTTTGGGTTTGTGGCCATCTTACCACTGTTGCCGAACTCTGGAGACTGCGCTCTCCCGTCTCCGCATTAGCCATACTCGCCTTACCCATGGGTATCTCATGGAACGACACCCTATTTTTCTCTGTGAGGTTTGTCGGGTCCCTATTTCGGTTCTTCACTTTCTTTTGGATTGTCCAGTTTACCAGCATGCTCGCAGGACTTACCTCCACCGACGCCACTCTTACCTTAACTTTCCTTCGTGCAGACGGTCCTGCCTTTGACTTACGATCACTTTTTGACGTGTTGTAAGCAACTGCTTTACTATACAAACGTCGATACACAGCCCCTAGCGTCCCTTCCAGCCCTTTTCTCCCCTCACCTCTGATCCCCTCTCTATTTAGCTGTTTATAGCTCCGGCACTATTTTCTGCCCAGCAGAGCTGCATGACCCTTGTCGGTTTAGTGCTTTATTTGGTTATAATATTATATATAATCTCTGGAGCAAGGGCTAGTAACCCCTTCTCCTTTATAAATTTCTAAGTTTAAAAGGATAAACTTTCGTTTTTCTGTTTAGGTCACCCTGCTTCGGTGGGATACCGCCGGTGTGTCGAAATAAACAAATACATATATAATATCATGACGAATAGGTAAAACTGGTCAATTAGCAAGAACTCGTTTAAAATTACGTCCTTTCTAAAATTTTCTCTATGTTTAAAGATATATTTTTTCATTTATGTAAATGTAAAATTTAATAATTTTGTACCAAAAGAACCTTAGAAAACTTACTTAACCTTATTAGAACAAGCGCCATTTAATTTAACCTAATCTAACTAAATATATTTTAGATAAGTTTACAATAATTTAATAAACAAACACAATTAAATATACCAAACCATACCACGGGTGGGGTTCGAACCCGCGGTCAGAGAGTCTCAGAACTCCAGACCGTTTGCAATCGTGTCATTACGATTTCGTGAGTCATGTAGACAATTAAATATGTTTATATTTAGGTTCAGAATGATTTTTGCGAAATTATTGCATACAAAAAAAATATATTTCATTGTGTTTGCTTATTAATAAATTATTGTAAACTTATCTAAAATATATTTAGTTGGATTAGGCTAAATTAAATTGTGTTTTTTATAATAAGGTTAGGTAAGTTTTCTTAGGTTCTTTTGGTACCAAATTATTAGTTTTTACATTAACATAAATGAAAAAAATACATCTTTAAACGTATAAGAGAAAATTTTAGAAAGGACTTATTTTTAAACGAGTTCTTGATAATTTACCAGTTTTACCTATTCGGCACGACAATATATATATATATATATATATATATATATATATATATATATATATATACACACACATACACATACTTGGGGTGTATATCTCGCTTACGTTTCTTATAATTTTTGAAAGCATCATTGCCTCTTAATGTTCAGGTAAAATGCATGTCCCTCGAGAAGTCGATAGATTTTGAACCTAATAAACCAATTAACCGAACTGGCTCCCATACAGTCTTAGTAACTTGTTTATCATACGCTAAGTATAGCGAGAGTCTGGCCTCCACCACTCATATTGCTGAATGCCACATTCATTTCAACGTAATAAATGAATAAAATACATTATTCAATATGCATTATTTCATCTACGTATTTTTTCTAAATCTAATTTCTCTCATACCATGAAATTTCCTTCTAATCTCTATAGCTCCCTCTTGGCCGGGCGGTGCTCAGTGCAATTTCCCTTTTGCATAATGTCCCTGCAATAATGGCCTTGTATTCTGCATAGCGTTGCTGCGCACTTTACATAATATCCTTTCCCACGCTGCAGACTTGCCTTGCAGTAATTGTTGTTTGTTTATACGAACTTTTCAAACTCTTTTATGGTTTGGATAGTATCCCTGTAAGCTTTACGTGGTACCTTTGCAAACACTGAAGGCTTCTCTTGCAAACTTTCAATATTGCTCTTGCAAAAACTTAACGCTTTTGTATTGTGCTCTTGCAAACTTTGCATTATTTTTTTGCAAATTCTTTTACTGCTCTCGCAAACTTTGCATTATATTCTACCCGAGATTTCATATTCTTCATGTAAACTTTATGTTGTGCCTTTGCAAACTTTGCATAATGTTCATGCAAAGTTGCAAAGTTTTCTTAGTGTTCTTTCAAACATCGTAAGTTTTTTTCAAGCTTTGTAGTGTTTTTGAGAACTTTCAGTTATTTCCTCCTCTCAGAGCTGGAAGTTGTGATGATGGTTGTGCGTGTTGTGACACTGATGATGGTAGTGTGTTATGGCACTGATAATGGTAGTGCGTTTTGTGGCACTGATGGAAGTGTACGTTGTGACACTGATGATGGTAGTATGTTGTGACACTGGTGATGGTAGTGTGTGTTGTGACACTGGTGATGGTAGTGTGTGTTGTGACACTGGTGATGGTAGTGTGTGTTGTGACACTGGTGATGGTAGTGTGTTGTGACACTGATGCTGGTAGTGTGTTGTGGTACTAATGATGGTAGTGTGTGGGGTTCCTTGGAAGTGGTGTAGTTTGCAGTGGAATCTGGATCATCTGGAGGCACCCTGCTCCCTTCCCGCATTTCCAGGACGTAGGGTATGGTGTACTGCAGGACACCCCGCCCTGGTGGTCGGATACCCACTTTGTGGCGGGTATCCGACCGCTCTCTCTTTTGTCTGCCGAGGAGGTTCGGTAGATGTGAGGTTGCTGTCCCGGAGCGTTGGTTTACTGGTGTGAAGGGTACGGTATGGCATGGGTTCTATACTGTATCTGCACTGCTGGCGGGCTCGAGGTCCTCTTGGATGAGAGGGGGGACTTTCATGCCTTTTAGTAACTATTGCTGTTCTTTTTTTTTCTTTCCTTCTTTCATTTTTTTATAATAATAAGAAAGAAGTACCACCGTCATGGAGTCTTCGTTCCGTGACCCCCATCCTCCCCCCAGGCTCCTTTTTATTACCGCATCTTGTTCTGACCCGCCTTCGTTATTGGACCATTCTCCAGACTTTTCACATACCTCTGTACCTCCTGCTGGTGACACTTTGTCACCTGCTCCAGGTGCCAAGGCTCAGCCAGTTTATTCTAGTGCTTCTGCCTCTTGCATGTCTTTTACTATGCGTCCGACTTTCTCTAATACGGTGCGACGGTTTTCGAATCGCCCACCTGCCTCAGGTCGGGCCTCCCGTGGTCCTACGCCTAAACGTTCCAGACCATTTGCGGTCGACGGTTCTTTAATTTCTGCTCATTCCACCCAGAAACGACCTACACGACACCCACTTCCTTTACGCACCATGTTTACAAGTACACAGTGCACCAAATTCTTTTCCCTATGACAGACATCTCCAACTGATTATCATTCAGACCACAGTATTGGGAAAGCTCTTTTACGACACATTGGTCAAAATATATTCTTCACGCTCTTCGGAGCGGTTCGCGCATCATTACAGTTCAGAATGCAGATCAAGCTCATGATCTTTTCCCTCTTTCTTCCATTGGTAACATTCCTGTCACAGATCACAAGCACGCTACTCTCAGTTCTTGCAGTGGTACAGTGGTCTTACCGCGTACCATTGTGCAGTGTGATTCTCTGTCTTGCAGTGACGATATTTAAGAGCACTTAGCTCTTCAGGACCTTCCGATTCTCAGAATGGATACGTATGTCCTGCCCACTCGCGGGCGGAGCCGCTTTCTCAGTAACATCGCTCGCTTAACCTTTGACTGCCGTTAACTCCCGTCCTCCGTTTATATCGCGGGACATCGCCTAGGGGTCTGTAAAGTGGTCTCTACACCCCAACAGTGTCGAAATTGTTGGCGCTTTGGACATCTCCCTAAATACTGCAGGTCTGCGGCGGAGTGCCAGTTCTGCGGTGCAGCAGATCATGCCGATACATCTTGCAGTCTTCCCCCCACTTGTCTTAATTGCAATGAAACTCATCCTTCTTTTTCCCGCCGATGTCAGGTCTATCTTAATAAACATGAAATCCGTTGTCTTAAGGAGAGCGAAGTTCTTACTTATGCTATGGCTGTCTCTCGGCTCCGTCTTCAGGGGAATCATCCTCGTGTTCCTTATTCTCGAGTAGCTAGGAGACCTCCAACCTTGGCCGTCCCCTCGCCTACCAGCTCTCTCTGGTGCCATGTCTTCAGAGGTCACCTGGAAGACATGACATCAGCATGGCAGCGTCAGGGAGGCATTCTCAGACATGCATGCCTTGGTGGTCTCCTGCGTGTACCCGTTTTTGAAACGTGCTGTGTGGGGCCGTTTTCGATATAATCGGACCGCAGATCGTCGTTTGAATTTTATGCGGTCAAGGGCAGTCGCTCGCTGCGTCATACTCGACGCTAAACGCATTTGTTGGCAAGACTACATTTCTACTATTACATCGACTTCCTCTATGTGTGTGATTTTGAAGAAGGAGCGGAAGTTGTGAAGCAAGTATGCTTTGGACCCAGCTCCTGTTTTGCGGGTTGCTGGTGATAGTGTTGCGGATCCTCTTGAAGTTGCCATGGAAATCGGGAACTATCTTTTCCGTGTCTCCCAAGAGCTTCACCTCTTTCGTAAATAAAAATGCGAACAGCTGCATTGGTTGCAACTGGATTGTCGAGGATTAAAACCGTATATAACCTCTAAAGAAAAATTAACCTAAAAATAAAAAAAAACAAGCATTTTATGGTTTATTGAAGTTTGGTAAATTTAGTGTATGCTGGTTTCTTGAGTGTGATGAGGTGCAAGTGATAACCATCTATATGGCATTGATTTTCAGTTCGTAGATATCTATATAGGGTTAAGCTATAGCTCCTGGGTTTCACAAAAGAGTTGATCAGAAGCTCTCCTGCCTCTTGAGTGTTTTACTTAAGGAACAACCACTCTACCTCCTGCCAGCATTTGAGGTACTGGATGTTGAGTTTATAAGATACTGATTTGTGAAAGCTTATATTCATCTTCTTAAATAAAATGATCAAATTGGTAACTTCGACCCCTAAAAAAAATCTGAACATTTAAGTATGAGATACCAGTGTCGTAAGGTTGAAGCCGATATATTGAGACATTGAAGATACTGAACGGAGTATAAGATTTTGTTCTATAAAAATGTCAAAATGGTATTTATTCAATACAAAAACAATTTCAAACTTAGCAAACAAGCGACTGAAATGTGCAACAACCCTCCTATGGTTGATGTGTATTATATTTTAATGTTGAGAGTTTGAAGCCGACCACCTAACACATTCTAAGGCTATTATTACACGGAAACTATTATATATATATATATATATATATATATATATATATATATATATATATATATATATATATATATATATATATATATATAAATACTACTAGTTTAACGCATGATTGCCGCTGGCCTGCTGAGAACATTTATTTCAAAACCTTCAGAGCCTAGATAATTTGTTTAAATGAAAATAAATGTTTGGTGTCTTGTGAGAACACAACACATCGAAAAACCATCAGACAATACAAACAGAAAGGCAACTCACAAAGGTTTAGAAAACAAATACTTAACGATTTGGAGGCCGTCAGTAAGAGGGGCCGTCAGTAAGAGGGGCCGTCAGTAAGAGGGGCCGTCAGTTAGAGGGGCCGTCAGTAAGAGGGGCCGTCAGTAAGAGGGGCCGTCAGTAAGAGGGGCCGTCAGTAAGAGGGGCCATCAGTGGCCGCTTAGTCGGCTTATAGGTAAATCCACAGTTTTTCATCTCTGAGGAAATTCATTCTTTTACTTTATTATATTTTCTCAACGTTAAAATTCAATGTCTTTACAGTACGTACAGTATCTCTCACCCGATGCGAAAAAGTGTCATTCGTTTACGGCGGAAGTTGTTTTGTAATCCCCGTGTTGACTGTATTTTTGTGTTAACCCTCTACGCTTTCTGTGAGAGGCGAGAGCTGTGCTGAAAAGGGAAACATAAGCCTGTATGCTCTGTGTATCTGTGTTATTGCTTTTGTTTGTTAGTGTTTATATTTCTGTGGGTCTGTGCATTTTTTTAACTGAGTATTTAAATTTTATACCGGTTAGTTAATTGATTAATCTTTGGTTTAAATGCTAAAGAGTACACATGGAGGTATACACAATTCTGGTGTACAGAGGATATAAATAGGTAGCACTATGAAGTGGAAAATCATGAAAACAGAGGACTTAGAAGTCTAAACAAGAATTTAGTCGATCTGAGACTTAATATTAACATTATTTTTATTATAATCAAATAGAAGCGCTAAACCACAGGGGTTATGCAGCTCTGCCTTCAAACACATATCCATATATATATATGGATATGTGTTTGAAGGCAATGTGTGGTGTGAATATTATGCAGAGAATTCACAGCTTCGAGATTAAGAGGTGTGGGGTTATCAAAAGTATTATTCAGGGTACTGAGGAAGGGTTATTGAGGTGGATTGGACATTAAGAGAAGTTGGAGGAAAATACGATGACTATCAGGTTGTTCAGTGAACGTGGGAAGTTATAGACTAAGCTTTAAGTGCTAGGAGTCTGGACATCCATCAGGCTAGTGCGAAATCGTCAACAATGGTAATTGGTCCGGTTCCACCAATTCCAAGTTTTTTGACTAGTAATATTTTGAAGCTATTCCCCCCAAAAATTCTCTAACTGTTGAATTCAAAATGATTATTACCATTACAAAAAAAATGTAAATTGGGACTGATGCCACTGACAGTGTGAAACGTGTTCCATAAATCACATCAGTGGTGAAACTGTAAAACCAGTCCAAATCGATTCCATTTTTTTTCCTATTTTGCTGCATTAAAAAACTGGCATGCCTCAAAAGAGGTCAACTAGATTTAACTAGAATATAAATTTCACAGTATTTTACGCATAAAATGGTTAAATCAGCGGCAACACATATCTAAATTTCACTCCCAATCATCGTCAAATCTTTGGACGTTCTAATTACGGCACTGAGGTTTTGGCAGTGATCTGACCTTTCTAGGAGGATGGGAATGGGTTCGTCAATTTTGGTCATAGGTCACGTGAACATAAAAATTATTCCTCGTTATCAAACATTTGTGTTGAAAATTTGAAGCCGATTAGATGAGGCATTCTCGAGTTATGAGCAAAATAAAATCGAAAAGTTGTATTAAAAAAAAAAAAATGGGAGAGAGACTGAGACAGAAAGACAGACAGACAGACAGACAGACAGACACAAATACAATAACAGACACAGAAAACAAAGTATACCTCCAAGTAAAATAAACAAGAAAAAGTCGAGATCAAAGAAGAGGAAGGAAAGCGAGTTTTCGGTGGAGAAATTACAAGAGCCGCAAAACGGGGCCGCGGGGAGCATTCCGGACTAAATTTGTCAGGTAAAGTTGAAGTTAGTCTCGTGGTGTGTGAGAGGTCAAATGGCTGCCAGGGGAACGCCCGGCAAGTATGCTAATGTGTCTCTCCTCTACACTGCCCCAACCCCTCCCTCCCACCTATCTCTGTGGAGGGTTTCCTGTCTGTTAACTACCTCTGGAAATACACTGCCTGCGTGCCTGCAGTCTTCACCTGGCTGCCTGCCTTCTTGCCGCCTGCCTGTACCTTTCCCTTGAAATGCCTTGTCTTTGTTTGCGTCTTGCTTGCCTGCCTGCCACCTACCATTGGAATGTCTTGGCTATCTACCTTCCTATGTTCTTTCCTGCACACTTTGCACCTTTAGTTACATTCCCTTGACTGAATGCTTGCTCTATAATTGCAACATCCATTTTAATACCACATGTTCCTGTCTTCTTTGCTTCCATTTTTTATTAAATACATTGATTGCCTACTAGCTTTTATAATTTTCGAGAATTCACCGTGGCCTCTAACACCTGTCTGTCAAATGTCAGTTCAGCGTATCGTAGCTATGAATTTACAGTAAGCAACCCATTGCATTCAAAATTCCAGTGCTATTGGAAGGAGCAGGGGATTAAAGCATTCTTTTTCGGCTGGTTGGCCTGGTGCGTAGCGCGTCCGACTGAAAATTAACAAACCGAGAAATACTTTGAATGTGTATGTGTGTATTATATATATGTCGTGCCGAATAGGTAAAACTAATCCAAAGTTGGATTAGGCTAAATTAAATTGCGCTTGTTATAATGAGGTTAGGTAAGTTTCCTAAGATTCTTTTGGTATAAAATTATAAATTTTTACATTAAGATAAAGGAAAAATATATATCTTTAAACATATAAAAGAAATTTTTGGAAAGGACTTAATTTTAAAACAGTTCTTGCTATTGACCAGTTTTACCTATTCGGTACGACATATTTATAATACACACACACATTCAAAGTATTTCTCGGGTTGTTAATTTTCAGTCGGACGCGCTATGCACCAGGCAATCCAGCCAAAAAGAATGCTTTATATATATATATATATATATATATATATATATATATATATATATATATATATACAGTGGACCCCAGGTTTACGATATTTTTTCGTTCCAGAATGCTGTTCAAGTGCCATTACCAAACGAATTTATCCCCATAAGGAATAATGTAAAATAGACTAGTCCTTTTAGACCCCCAAAAATACACTTACAAAACCATTTAAAACTTATATATATATATATATATATATATATATATATATATATATATATATATATATATATATATATATATATATATATATATTATACAGTACAAGTGGTTTGATGGACACAATTCAGTTACATAATTCGTGTTTGTTAAAAATTACAATGTAAAAGTCTCATCCCTGGGGCGTATACTCAAGATACAAGAGGAATTACCCCTCTGAAGTGCAGCGTCGAGTCGCTAGAATAGAATACCAACCGCCCTGGGATCTCTAGTTGCCCTAATGAGACTTTTACCTACCTCCTGAAGTTACTTAGATGCGCTCTTTTCCTGTGGGCCAAGGGTCTCTGAGTATATGGGAACAAACATAAAATGGTGGGCAGTTCACCATGTTTCACTCTCTCTTACTCTCTCTCTCTGACTCAACCCCTGAAACCACAAATAGGTGAGTACACACACACACACACACACACACACACACTGTTGCATTCCTGATATACTGGAATTTATGGTTGTTCCATCACCTCCATTTTCCTAGCCCTCCATGGTTCCAGTATTCTCTATGGATCTCAATTTTACTGTTTTAATTACTTTGTTGTTAAATTGTCTTTTGACCATTAGCCTCAACTATCGCTTTGAGGTTAGTTTGACTGAAGATTGTCTTGATCTCTTGGTGAAAAGCAGTGATTGTGCATCACTGCTTTTCACTCTTTTGTCTATTCCATTAATCCTTTTTTCAGAATCTAAAATCGTACTGGAAAAATGTATCTGTTTTTATTTCTTTTTTTATTCTTCGTAAGTCCTATTCTTTTTTCTGGGATGCTTCTGCTTCCCGTTCGTTCCAATAATCATTTTTTTTTATTTCTTCTGCATCTGTGTACAGCATTTTGAGTTTCGTTTTTCTTTCTTGCTCCAGTTTTTGGTTTCCTGTTTTCCTCATTGCCTTCTCTGTTTCTCATTGGCTTATTGTTTCATTCAGTTGTCCCTGTCTTGTTCTGTTCTGTCCAGTTTCAGGTACACATGACTGTTAAGGATTTGACAGAACTCATTATGAAAATTATTATGAGAACAAAATATTAATAACGGCAGCAAATAAATTCTGAGATATTGAAATTAATTTTCATAACAATGAGTTTTGTCAAATCCCTGACATTCTGGCGACTTTGCCAGGATTGTGATTATTCTAGACAGTAGCCGCCGTATCTTAATCTATTTTCTTAAAACAAAAGTCAGTTTGGCGGGATGTATTTTCTTCATTGAGCATCTTCCTATTCTATGAAAACCTGCCATCTGCTGTATCTTGTCTTCTCCTTCTGTCGTTTCATTGATAGCTTTGAACTTGTTCTTCCGCCGCCTGTCTCTCTTTACTTGACCTTATGACCTATCATGGGTAGCATTACGATAGTCGGAAACTTCCCTCTCTCTTCTTCTCATATTTAGTCCCTCCAAATTTTTTTTTGCCTGATCTTATATTATTTCTTTTATTCCATCTTGTTCCTTCCGGTTCTGTGAACTTTTCCGCAAGGTTTTATTATTATGTCTTCCTTACCGCCCGTCTCTCCTGCATTTTCCATTTTTTTTTTTGTGTGTGTGTGTGTGTGTGTGTGTGTGTGTGTGTGTGTGTGTACACTTACCTATTTTTGGTTGCAGTGGTCGAATCATAGCTCCTGGCCCCGCCTGTTTGCTAGTCGCTACTAGGTCCACTCTCTCCCTACTCCAAGAAGCTTATCGTATCTCATGTTAAAGCTACCTAGGGATCCTGCCTCCACTATTTCACTCTCCAGTATATGCATGTGTGTGTGTGTGTGTGTTAGTGTTCATAGGGAAATTCGAAACCCACGAGTCTATGTGAAGGATATGGCACGGAAAGTTGTAATTACTTTTAACCAAGGAAAAGGAGGGCAGGTCCAATTTCTTGGACTAAGAGCCTTAATCAGCCTCAGGATGGCTTTCTACCTCTTACAGAGGTGAAAAAAAAATAGAAAATGTTTTCCTGTAAGCACTGGGAGTTGGAAAACATGGAATTCTAATTATTGGAAGTCATTTGAAAAGTTTGGACACACATTAAACAGGAAAAAACCCGAGTAGAAAAGTTTGAAAATAATGCAAAAGAATGCTTGAAAATAACGAAGGGAGCCTAAAACTGCAGATAAAATGTTCAGTAATTAGCAAAAAAGTGAAGATATAAACAGAATCTTCAAAAGCTTACACAAAAACTGGAAAACGAGAGATATATGAAACGTTGCATATCTGATGGCCATTAATAAAGTAAACGTGATCTCCAACACGAATATTTTTAACCTAAGCAGAATGCTGAAATATTTTGGGATGAACTCCAGTCGGGAAATAAATATATTCGTTGACAGAATTATATATAGATCAAACCTTTGTTTAGAGATTATATTTCGCTGTAAACAGAGCTTCTTCACTCTACCATACTCACAGGTAAGTCTTATCTCCCACACATATTTGCTGACCCATCAAAAACTTGTTAAACATCGTGTCATCACAAAAAAAATGCTCTTGTTGATTAGGTTTGGTTTGTTTATTTTAAGTCTAGTTAGCCATGGTTATATTAGGGTAGAATAAAGATAATTTACTTATCTATACAAACTGATTAGCGACCATAGCAAAATGGCGTAAACGAGTTTACGCTAAATATTGGTCAGAACCGAGTACCGACACAGGTCCCAGTCTAAAAACGAGCGGATTATGTTTGTCAGGCAGTGCCACTCAGTGCCACTCAGTGCCACTCAGTGCTCAGGAACGAGGGACGCTCATGGAGTGGACTGTCACTGAAACGGGGTTAAAAGAGACGATAGTTGCAATGAAAATAACGAAAAAGTTGGTAGTCAGGGTAATGATAGCCACAATTGTATCAATAATGATAATATTGTTATAATGTTTGTGTTAACAGAGCATACTGTTATAATGTTAGTGTTAACAGAGAATACTGTTATAATGTTAGTGTTAACAGAGAATACTGTTATAATGTTAGTGTTAACAGAGAATACTGTTATAATGTTAAGTGTTAACAGAGAATACTGTTATAATGTTAGTGTTAACAGAGATCGTGACGAAGTTTGACATCTTTTTTCCCAATGGTGATGATGTTTGCGGTGATGATGATGATAATTATGAGAGTAATTAAGAAAATGATAATGAGGCAGATTATGATAATTTTGGCTGTTTAATACAACGGTTAGCAGAACGATATTTTTTCATGATAATGATGTTGACAAAGATGACGATTGCAAAAAATAATAATATAATTGGTCTACCTACCTACCTGGAGGGTGTTCCGGGGATCAACGCCCCCGCGGCCCGGTCCACAACCAGGCCTCCCGGTGGATCAGAGCCTGATCAACTAGGCTGTTACTGCTGGCCGCACGTAGTCCATGTAGATGAATGGTTCAGAGAACCGACAAGTTATAAATTAGACACACATGCAACACTTGGGTATCTTTATTGAGGAAACGTTTCGCCACACAGTGGCTTCATCAGTCCAATACAAAGTAGAAAGGTGTAAGGAGAGGAGGAGTTTGAGGTAATCAGTCCCTCGGCCTGGAGTCGATGTGTTCAGTCCATCAATCTTGTAGAAAGTACAGCACATGTCCGTAGAGGTGACTTATATACTGTAGTCAGGTGAGGTGAAGCAGGAGGCGGCGGGGTCATAGTGGTACCATCCACTAGTCGAAGTAGGTCTTCGTCCAAAGGTTGGACAAGTGTTGAAGAATTCGTTTGTATCAAGATCTCAAGATTTTGCTGTGTCAGACAGGATGTAGTCCAACATATGAACCACAGCCCGGCTGATCCGGCACTGACTTTAGGTATCTGTCCAGCTCCCTCTTGAAGGCAGCCAGAGGTCTATTTGTAATTCCCCTTATAGCTGATGGGAGGCTGTTGAACAGTCTTGGGCCCCGGACACTTATTGTGTTTTCACTTAGAGTACTAATGGCGCCCCTACTTTTAATTGGGAGTATGTTGCACCTCCTGCCAAGTCTTTTGTTTTCGTAGGGAGTGATTTTTGTGTGCAGATTTGGCATCAGTCCCTCTAGGATTTTTCAGGAGTAGATTATGATGCATCTCTCTCGCCTGCGCTCCACTGAGTACAAGTCAAGTGCTTCCAAGCGTTCCCAGTAGTTAAAGTGTCTGACGGAACTTATATATGCAGTAAAGGTTTTCTGTACATTCCCTAGATCTGCGATTTCATCTGCATTGAATGGAGATGTTAATGTACATTAGTATTCGAACCTGGAGAGAACACGAGATTTAAAAAGGATCATCACTCTCAGATCCTTCACGTTACTTTTCCGCTCTACTGTGTGATTAGAGTTTGTAGTATACTCAGTTCTACCTATTATCTCCTCCAGTTTTCCATAACGGAGTAATTGGAATTTACCTTCAATGAACATCATATTGCTCTCCGTTGCCCATTGGAAAACTTTGTTTATATCTTCTTGGAGGTTAACCATATCCGAAATGGATGACACTCATGCAGATCCTAGTATCGTCTGCAAAGGATGATACGGTATTATGGTTTACATCTCTATGTCTGATATGACAAACAGGATGGGAGCCAGTACTGTGCCTTGTGGAACAGAGCTCTTCACTATGGCAGCTTCCGACTTAACTCTGTTTACCATTACTCTTTGTGTTCGATTGGTTAGAAAGTTGAAGATCCATCTGCCCACTTTGGGAGTTATTCCTTTAGCACACATTTTGTGTTATTACACCATGATCGCACTTAGCAAAGGCTTTTGCAAAATCTGTGTATACTACATCTGCATTTTGCCTTCCATTGCTTCAAAGACCATATTATTGTGGTCCAGTAGTTGCGAGAGTCAGGAACGATCTGCTCTGAACCCATGTTGCCCTGGATTGTGCAATTGTTACGAATCCAAGTGGATTTGAAATCCTGCTTGCTAGAACTCTTTCAATTGTTTTTATAATGTGGGACGTTAGAGCTATTGGTCTAACGTCCCACATCATAAAAATCTTTGAATTTCACCTGTGTCTACAGCATACCTAGGCCCCGCGAAAGGGGTTTCTTGCAATTCTTATAAACACAGACTTCCATGAGTCTGGGCCTGGGGGCCGATTGCATGGGCATGTTGTCAATGGTTTTCTCAAAGTCTAGTGGAGTTAGGATTATATCAGAAATTTGGCATACATTGACAAGGTTTTGAGGCTCATTCATGAGATTTCATTATCTCACTCATTTCTTCGTTGTCATCTGTGTATGTTCCATCTTGTGTGAGCAGGGACCCGATGCTAGAAGTGGTTTTTGCATTTTTTCTGGCATATGAAAAGAAATATTTCTATTATTTTTCAATTTCACTAATTGCTTTTAGCTCCTCCTGTCTCTCCTGGATCCTGTAGGAGTCCTTTAACTTAAGCTCAATATTTTCTACTTCCCTGGTTAGCGCTTCCTTGTGTGTTTCAGATAATGTATTGAGGAGCTCAGTGATTCTTCGCCTTCTCCTGTAGAGGGAGCGTCTTTCTCTCCAGTTTACTTCTTCACTTAATTCTTAGGGAAATATACCTTGAACATACTTCAGCTACCAGGAAGGTAATCTTTTCAAGGCAAGGTAATGATAATATTAATAATGATGTCAGTGTTGTTGATAATAATAATGGAGATACACATGATAAAGGAGTGATGATAAAAATGATGGAGTTCGACAAAAATATGATTCTGGAGATAATTGTAGTGATCTTAGTAGAGATGATGATGATGATGATGATGATGATGATGATGATAGCAAGGATTATAGTAACTTTTTCTAGCAATATACAGGTTCTTAACACAACCTCATCGTCACCTCACAAGGGATCAAGGGACTGGAAATAACACTCGTCAGTATGTGACTATAAACACTTCCTTAAATATCCACCCAGAGTCGTTGGGTTACTTCTCTCTTCCTACCACTCTTTCCCTCTCTCTTCCTCTCTACCCACATCCTTTCCCACTGCTCTTTTCTACCTCAGTCCCTCCCATCCTCGTTCTTCTTATCCCTCTTATAGCCAAAAAATATATGTACAAGTTAGCAGTGTTATAAGCTTGGTCTCTCTGCTCAGTATTTATGAAAAATTATGAAACACATTTTCTAGGACATTAAAATAATTAACGCCCAAAATTTCATATTATTATTATTGTTATTACCATTATTATACGTCCCTGCACCATATTCGAATTAAATGTTAGATTAACCTCGGTAAATAATGGAGGTAAGAACAGCTTTCAATTTTGCAATATAGTCATTTTATTTTTTATAAAAACGTAATTAATCTTAATTACATTTTTTGAAGCAGCAATTTTTGTTTTACATAAAATATCTCTGAAGGCAAGTTGCAGGACAAATTTCTATTGGGAAAAGTTGCCTCTCTGTAAAGTGCTTGATCAAGTCGTGTTTCATACGACGCTGAGTTTTATCAAGTAACGTATAACTGTGTAGAGTTTTATGAAGCCGTGTAACGCTGTGTGTAGAGTTTTATGAAGTAATGTATCGTACCGTATATCTCTGTGCACAGCTTTATCAAGTCGTGTATATCTCTATATAGAGCTTTACTAAGTCATTGTTCTCTCATAGTCAACGCATCTCCCCACAGAATCCAAAGGATGACTTTTCAAAAGAGTCAGGAGCTTCATTCGCAAGGCGAACTTCCCGAGACCAATGATCCTGAGTGACCTTCCTGAGGAGATAGAGGACTGGGTCCCTCCAGAATCATTCTATGTCCACCAAGATTACAACTAACCTTGTATCATCTGCAAACATCCTACGCAGGACACCACCTCGGAAACAGCTAAGCCACGCAACAACTCCAGGAAAGCAGCCAAACTCCTCAAGCGCTCTGCATCCACCACCTTCAGCAAGCGCCCTACAACCAACCTCCTGCGAAAAAATAGCAATTGCATGAAGTATACCTCCTTCCAACTCAGTAACATGCAAGTATACAGCTGGTATAACTGTGCTGTTGGTGGATAGTGGGGTATACTCCATTCTATGAACTTTATGTACTCATGAATAACACTACATACACACACACACACACACACACACACACACACACACACACGGAATATATAAGGTGGACAGACACAGGATGTTCCAGAGAGGGACACAGAAACAAGGGGTATTAGGAAGTATTTCTTCAGTCATAGAGTTGTCAGGAAGTGGAATAGTCTAGCAAGTGATGTAGTGGAGGCAGGAACCATACATAGCTTTAAGACAAGGTATGATAAAGCTCATGGAGCAGGGAGAGGACCTAGTAGCGATCAGTGAAGAGGTGGGTCCAGGAGCTGAGTCTCGATCCCTGCAACCACAATTAGGTGAGTACATGTATTAAAATGCTCTAAAGTGGTTAGGCCACTTACCTTTATTATCCCCTAACCCCCACCACCCTTTTTCTATATTTCCATCCTTACCCATCCTTCTTCCTTTCCCATCTTACTAAAGCTCTGGTAGCTCAAGCTCAAGAAATTTATCGTGTCATTTGTCGTTCTTTGAAGAGACTAAATAATTTATTTTATGCTCCCTGTAGAGCTTTGTCGTGTTCTGTATCGCTCAGAACAGAGATTTATCAACTCACGGCTTAAAAAATCTCAACACAGCAAAAGCTCGTTCTGCAATGTGTTTTTTTTTCATTGTTCTGAACAGTAAGAGTTTTGTTAGAATATCTTTAATGTTATGTGTGTTATCTGTCCAGAGTTACCCTAGGACACTACCGTGTGTTATCTGTCTAGGGTAATCCTGGGACACTATTGTGTTATTTGCCCAGTGTTATTCTACACTACATTGTATTATCTGCCCAGGGTTATCCAAGCAAACTACTGTGCGGTGATATATTGTTTTTTTACGGGGTGTGTAAGTCGTATCAACACGTGTGTGAGATAGCCAGGATAACCCAAGAAAGTTAGACGTAGTACCTTGTCGTAACTGGGACCTGATTGATGGGAGACATTCAGATTTTTAAGAATATCTGGAATTGTAATGGTTTAGGTAACTTAAACTATCACACACAGCAACATACAGATGATGGTGACTGTTACACATAACGGCAAGTGTGAGTTGCCCAGGATAACCCAAGTCGTTTATAATGACAGAAGACATTCAGGCTTCTAAGCATGTCTAGGAATACAGTTCCTATTACAACACGCCTCTGTATGGAGCAGGGTAGGTAAATAAGATGGAATATGGTAAACATGAAGGAATCATGGAAGAGAATCTTCTGGTACTTTGAGGAACATTCTCTGAAGTATGGAAGTATTGGGTGACAAGCACATCTGATTTGTATATTATTATAAAGGTACATAAAAACATGAGTTTGAGTTTGTGGGTGTATTAACCACTTAGGTAACATAATTAAATATGGCAATAGATTAGTTGACAGTGATTAGATGCGGTTTTGGGCTGTTTATCAATTTTCCCTATTATTCTATAATTTTTTTCCTGTAAACCTCGGAGGTTCTCGCTCCCCTTACCAGATATATGAGGGTGAAGGAACAGGTGGTGTGGTGGGCTAGCTTCAACCTTGCATCTGAGAGTTTTTTTTCCTCCTATCTGTTGCTAGACTTGCAACATTGCACAGCTCCTGACGACGCACGAGAGTGCAAAACATCTAGAGAAAAATGCTTTCCATCACCATCGGCATTGTTAAAATCGCCTTTTTGCCATTATATTGCATGCCGTCAACAGCTGAAAACTTAAATGAGTATATATTTTAAACCATACCACGGTTGGGGTTAGAACCCGCGATCAGTGTCATAAAACTTCAGACCGACTAGGCCAGCTAGCCACAATAAGATTCATCCAACTAGGTACATTTATACACCATTGGAAGGTTAGCATATACAGTGGTGTATATATTTTCATATAAAATGAGGTTGGAAAGGAGTAGAAAATACTTAAAGTTTTAGGAAAAATCACGATTTTTTTTTAACTACGTTTATTCTCTACTTCGACGACTGCGAGTTCCCTAATAATACTAGAGTAATATTCTACTATAATCTTTGTATGAAATTCAAACTCCTTATTTCGAATTTAGTCTCTAAGCCTTGCTTTTAGCCCTAGACTTTCTTCTTGTTTATATATTGGGAATGCTATTTGTACCAGTACTTCTGCAACTACTAGTTGTATTATTACAGCTGCAACAACTACTGCAACTATTTCAACTTCTCTTTTACTATAAGTGCTTCATTTTTCCTGCTGTAGTTAACCCATTTGGTGGTTCCTTCCCATTTGTAATTAATGACCCAAACGAGTTTAAAACTTTGTTAATATACCCCTAGCACCTCTATGTCTGCTCTCAGTTCTGCACTAATAAGCTTGAAAGAACAAATTTGTGTGGCCCTGCCTAGCCTTGCTCTGGCTAGCATTGACCTGGCTAGCACTGACCTGGCCAACCTTGCCCAAGTCTGTCCCTAGTTACACCAGCTCGTTTGTACTTGGCTGGCCAGTTTTAGGCCAAGTTTATTCATACAAAGGCTTGGGTAATAGAAATACAGACGGGGCAGAGAAGGGATGGCAGACACGAATATTGGGAGGGAGAAAAAGAGAGGGAAAGGGAAGGAGTTAAGGGTTTCGGGGGAGGGAAATCGGTAAAAGGTATCAAGTTACTCATTAATAACATGTATTTTATTTTAAATCAGGGGTCATATACTGCCTGAGGAAGGGAAGGAATTTAGGTTCAGTGCCAGGAAGGAGAGGATGAGTCCAGTTTCGTGGATCAAGAGCATCTCACTGGCATCACGGCACCTCCCTTGAGGGTTCCCATTAATTACAAGATTCACTAGACTAGATAATATATCATTAACCGAATCTTCGTCACGTGGAAAATCCATTACCCTCAGGAAATTGCTTTAATATTTTTTCATTCAGCCTTGGTTGATAAAGCTTGCTGGTCAAATGTTTGTACAGCTTATCTCTCTCTCTCTCTCTCTCTCTCTCTCTCTCTCTCCTATCTCTCTCTCTCTCTCCTATCTCTCTCTCTCTCCTATCTCTCTCTCTCTCTCTCTCTCTCTCTCTCTCTCCTATATATCTCTCTCTCTCCTATCTCTCTCTCTCTCCTATCTCTCTCTCTCTCTCTCTCTCCTATCTCTCTCTCTCTCTATCTCTCTCTCTCTCCTATCTCTCTCTCTCCTATCTCTCTCTCTCTCCTATCTCTCTCCTATCTCTCTCTCTCTCCTATCTCTCTCTCTCCTATCTCTCTCTCTCTCTATCTCTCTCTCTCTCTCTCTCTTCCTATCTCTCTTCTCTCTCTCCTATCTCTCTCTCTCCTATCTCTCTCTCTCCTACTCTCTCTCTCCTATCTCTCTCTCTCCTATCTCTCTCTCCTATCTCTCTCTCTCTATCTCTCTCTCTTTCTCTCTCTCCTATCTCTCTCTACTCTCTCTCTCTCTCTCTCTCTCTCTCTCTCTCTCTCTTTTTACACTGAGTTTTGCAAGGTTAGGTCTAGGGTTTCTAAATTTATTCACAAGTTAAGAGCCGTTACCTACATCTCAAAAACCCTCCTACCCCAAATGGGGAGTAGGGGGATGGTGGTGGTGTGGGGTTGGCACCGACCGTTAGCCACATTCTGAGAGAAGCTGCGACTGGTGACACACCCGCACTGCGATACTCTGAGAAAACTTCCCTGTTTCAGTTGCTCTCTTGCAACATTACATAGCTCCTGATGACGCACTGAAAAGTGCGAAAGTACTTGAGGTAAAAGATTTCCACTCCCCGTGGCTTGTCTTGCAGTTAAGATCGCCTGTCTGTGATTGTTTGCAAATGTATATATATATATATATATATATATATATATATATATATATATATATATATATATATATATATATATATATATATATATATAATATATATATATATATATATATATATATATATATATATATATATATATATATATATATATGTTCTGCCGAATAGGTAAAACTTACGATATTGGCTTAAATAGCTTAAATAGTAAACCAAGCGAAAATTTGTGAATTGCAAAATCATTCTGAACCTAACGAAAAAATATATTTCATTATGTTTATTATTAAATTATTTTAAACGTAACTAAAATATATTTATTTGATTAGGCTAAATTAAAATGCGTTTGTTATAATGTGGTTAGGTAAGTTTTATCATTTTTTTGGTACAAAATTATTAATTTTTACATTTACGTAAATGAAAAAAAAATATATCTTTAAACGTATAAGAGAAAATTTTAGAATGGACATAATTTTAAATGAGTTCTTGCTAATTGACCAATTTCACCTATTCGGCACGACATTATATATATATATATATATATATATATATATATATATATATATATATATATATATATATATATATATATATATATATATATATATATATATATTCTTTTTATTAATTTTTAACATACCTGCCGAAACTCAGACTGTGGTTCTATTAGGTAACAGGACTTGCATTGTACCACTGAGCTTCGAGGCTTAAATAGGAAGGTTTCTGCCATCTTTGAAGGCATCTCATCAGACTATTGTTGCTTGTGAAGGTCACTGGTTTCAAAGACTTGAATTCATTCCTCTTCCTGGGATCATTGATAATTAGTTCCTATTCTCCATGCACTCTATAATCCCTACGTGTTTAGTGATTGTCAATGAATATAAATATAATAATCTAGTCAGAGCCAGTCATGTATGATGAAGGTTTGTAATAGAACAAACTAATACCGGGTCAACGTTTCGCTCTGTGTAGTGCTTTATCTTGTCACGAGGTAAAAAATCTCTAATCAGAGAGAAACGTCACCCACATAAAAAAAACTGTTCGGAAAATGTAAACTTTATTTTAAATATGTTGTCAATACGCCAGTTCAATCACATCCACTCAACTCTATAGAGCCCGATCAGGTTACCACATTGCAGAGCCAGGTCAAGTTACCTCTCTCTAAGTTAGGTTTTCTTTCTGTAAAGTCTAATCAGGTTTCTTTTCTTCAGAGTCTAGTCAAGTATACTCTAAGCAGAGACTGGTCAAGTTTCCTCTCTGCAGAGTCTAGTCAAGTTTGGCGTCTTGAGACGATCGTCGGTGGGGGTAGGAGGAGTGAGTCTCTGGGCCAGGGAAGAGTGTTGAGAAATATAACTCCAGGTCATGGTATTGGCATCTTTAACTGCGCCTTTATTTTCTCCTTTCCCTGATAGCTGTACTAGATTTTTTTTGTCCCTCTAATAGCATTACTAAGTCCTTTTAACTCTCCCTCCCTCCCTCCTCTCTCTCTCTCTCTCTCTCTCTCTCTCTCTCTCTCTCTCTCTACAACAGGTAAATGGCGTATGTATTCAACACAGCCTGTGGTTCAGTATTTTTAGCTGAAAATGCTACCAAGCATCAAAATTTCTTTTCATGGCCTGACGACGTTTCTTTTTATGGGTTGACAACGTACTTTTCTATGTCTAACATCGTACTTTTCATGGCCTAGCACCGTTCGTTTCAGAGCCTGACACTGACTGACTTGGAGAAGTTGAACATTAACAAACCAAACAGACCTGAAATAGCTACAAATCCTCTTTACAGGGTATATAAATGACCTCAAGGGAAAAACTGCAGTATCGATAACAGATTGAATATTCAGTCATTTCATTAAGTTGGCGCAGTGGTCGTAGACGTGGAAGATGAGTATCAAAGTAAACAAGTGCAATGTAATGCAATTTAGGGATAGCAGTCTTGCGCATGAGTACACACTGCAGTCTTACGCATGAATACACACTGCAGTCTTACGCATGAATACACACTGCAGTCTTACGCATGAATACACACTGCAGTCTTACGCATGAATACACATTGTTTGGCAATAAACTGTCCGAAATATAATAAGAAAAGGACTTTGGAATAATCATAAGCATCGACCTCAAAAGTTGGCCTTACTGTAAACATTAAGGCCAACAGAATGCATGATTTCATAACTAGAAACAGAAAGCAGACACCAAACTGTCTCTCCATAATGCACGTCTTGTCCCACAACTTGCGCATGTCACAAATAACCCGCACATAGAAGAGATGAGCTTACGACGACGTTTCGGTCCGACTTGGACAATTTATAAAGTCAGATTAACAAAAAGAAGAGAAGGTGGGAGTATAGAGGCCAGTAGACAGGGGCGGGAACAAGAGAGGAAGTGGTGGAGGAGTAATAGTGGTAGTAGTAGTGGTAGTCAGTCATATATGACTGACTCCACTACTACTACTACTACTACTATTACTCATACACCAGTTCCTCTCTTGTTCCCGCCCCTGTAAATGATCCAAGTCGGACCGAAACGTCGTCGTAAGCTCCTCTCTACTATGTGTGGATTATTTGTGTATTGTTCCAGTCACAGTATTTTGCCTTTTTTTGTTATTTGAGCATGTCCTCCAGTTTTGGTCTCCAATTTACATAAAAAAGAAAAGAAACACTGCAGAGTTCACAGAAAAGAGCTACCAATCTGGTACCATCACACAAACAGACAAACCTTATAAAGAAAGATTGAAAGAGTTCATTTTTTTTTCTCTCCCGGGAAACGAAGACTACGAGATCTCCTTCTAACCTTCAGGGTAATGAATGATTTTGACTCAGACATGACCAATTGTTTGAAGTGTTGAATGAGTTCAATACACGAAATAATATAAAGGAATCGAATGACAGTTGCAACACGAATGTAAGCAAAGATTGTTTTTTTTTTTTTGCCGACATCATTATAGCATAATGGAATGTACTACCTTAATATGTTGTAAACTCTTAGGTAGTCAGTCAAGAACCTGCTGGGGAAAGAAGAACCATTTTACAAGTATGGGATTCAACAAGATACATCGTTGATAAATTAGACACACTTGGGTATCTTTAATGAGGAATCGTTTCGCCACACAGTGGCTTCATTAGTTCACACAAAGGAGAATGGCGAAGAACAGGAGGAGTTTGAGGTAATCAGTCCCTCAGCCTCGAGTCGAATGTAATCCGTCCATCAATCTTGAAAAGAATACAGCATATGTGCGAAGAAGTGGCTTATATACTGTAGGCAGGTGAGGTGCAGCAGTCGTAGGTGGTGTCATATTTGACAAATGTGGAAGTAGGTCATGCCTAAAAGTTAGGCAGGGAAAGAATTCCCTGTATTAAGATCTCAAGATGTTGCTGTGTCAGACAGGAATGTAGAACCATTCATCTACAAGATACATCGTGTAATAGAGGGAGAAGTAAAAGCCCTCAGGATCTCAGTCAAGACCAATGGTCAACCCAAATGATCTTATGTGTTAGAAAACGTGATGAAATATTACAGTGACCAGGAAGATTATGAATGGAGAAGCGAGGTGCAGCCTAGTAAGCTCTTTTCCTCACTTAACTCACTCTACCATTTCTTCTCCACTTCCT
>WNWK01011935.1:0-35000 GCA_009830355.1 Cherax destructor | reverse complement strand
CTGTCTCTGTCTCTCTCTCTGTCTCTCTCCCTCTCTCTTTCCCTCTCTCTTCTACGTCTGTCCCACTCTCTTTTTCTCTCATACATCTCTCCTATTTTCCCTCCCTCCCACTCTCCGTCTCCCTCTTTCTCCCTCTCAATCTCTCTCTTTCCCACCCTCTCTAACCCCCCTCTCTCTCTCCCTCTCGCTATCTATCTGTCTCTGGTTGAGCGAGTTTTACGCCAACTTTCCCCTGAAAAACTCTGGCTCCTCCACATTTTACCGCCGCTTATTCCCGGATAATCCAGCTTTACCAAACAATTACGTCGTTGGCCGGCAGGAGTGGACGGGGGAGGCGGCGGCAGCAGCGGCACCAACAGCAGCAGCTCTCTGTTTACTATTTGAATTGCTACTTTCTCGGCCCTCCCTATACACACACACACACACACACACACACACACACACACACACACACACACACACACACACACACACACACGAACAGGAAAGAAGGTTCAATTCTCTTCGGGAGGAAACTAGAAATGGGTAATAAATCAAGGGCAGAGGTTTCAGAACATGGCTGAAGAAAGAGCCCTAAGACTGGATGAGGAAATAAAAAAAGTTGAAGGAGACCATTAAGAATGAAAAAAGGGCAAACGAGATGGCATTAACGTAGCTAGAACAAAGAACATATAAAGTCAGAGAGGGAAGAGAAAAAAAGTCATTGCAAAGATTTTCTTAAGTTTGGGAGACAAAGCAGATGATAAAAGGAAAAGGCAATGTTGAGAAAAAAAAGGGGGAAGGTCATTGAAGATGTATGGTGTTCAGGAGGAGATGAGAGGATAAGAAACTTGAGACTACATCTTCGATCGAATGCATAGAAGAGGAAGAGGTAGGGAAAACTGAAAATTTTCAGAGGTTCAGAAGGTTTTTTCACGGCAAACAACTCTAAATTGGATTCTGAGTATTTCTGGTTCAGTAACGGTCAGAAATAGACAGAATGCAGGAAGAGATGACATACAACTTCAAGAAACTTCTCAAAGTGCGACCCTTGACAGTCTTCTAGCAGGACCAACTCAAGGCCTGCCCCCACTCCTACAACACTAACCATTCTGCCTTAATAACACACTATTTTCACTCTTCTACCTACAACTTTAACCCTGACACCTACCCCTGTAATGATGAATGCATCAAATCTTATGCTTCCCTCACTCCTGACAGATGCACAACACAGAAATAATAGCTAGTACAAACCATATCATGGTAAAGGAAAGACAGGTAAGATTGTTGAACATAAATGCAAATGAATTTTCAAACAAAAATGAGAAACTGAAAAAAAAACGAATAGCAGAGATAATCCCAGACATCTCTTTCACACAATACTCCCCACAGGATATCAAATAATAAAGAAAGTTAGGGGAAACTGAGAAAGAGGAGTGACACTCCAAATTAAGAAATCAGAAGAGTTATAAAAAGATAAGGGGGCAAAATCAAGATTGGTGGACCCAAAGTAGTAGACCGAAACAAGAATATGAAGACAAAAACAAAACAGTGCTTAACACCACAGCGGAAGCATCAAAAAGAGCAGAGATCATGGTGCTAAAGAGTAGATATACTGATCAGGTGCAGATCTAGTGATTAATAGTAATGTCATCCATAAAATATAGATCGGGAGAACTAAGTCTCACATGGGGGTCTAGCTTCATGGAGGGCCAAGATAATGGAGATGGTTAAGGAAACGTTTGAGGGGACGAACGGCAGGTGGAAGGCACGAGAAACAAAATTTAGAAGAGGGAACTTTGAAGGTTGTACAGAGTTTTCCCTTTGGTCTCCTTCCTCAGACCGAACCTAATTACCCCAATCCTCTCTTCCCTATCCCATCCCCCCTTTATTCCCTTTCCTCCCCCCTCCCAGCCCTCCCTTTTCCCCATCCCATTTCTAGCCTCTGGGGTCCTTCCCTCTGGTATTACGGTTTCTAGGTAGGGGTAAGTATGCCGAGGTTCATCCAGCTCCACGAGGTTCCTCGAGTGTGGTGTAGTTTGCCATGGATTCTGGATTATGTGGAGGCGCCCTGCTCCCTTCCCGGATTTCCGAGATGTGGGTGGGGTGTCCTGCAGGTGACGTGTGTATCTCCAGAGGCAGCCTGTCGGTTCTGGGAGGTGGCAGCCGAAGGTGGTATGCTTTGTGGTGGGTTTCCGACCACCATCTCTTTTGTCTGCTGAGGTGGCTCGGTAGATGTGAGGTTGTTATCCCAGAGCACTGATTTACTGGCGGGAAGAGTAGGGTATGGCATGGGTTCCATGCTGTATCTGCACTGCTTGCAGTCTCGAGGAGGTCCTCTTGGAAGAGAGGGAGAACTTGAGGCTTTTTCATGCCTTCTAGTGACTGTCCCTCTTTTTTTTCTTTCCATTTGCTGACGACGGTTCTTTGATGTCTGCTCATTCCACCCAAAAACTACCCACTACCTTTACGCACCTTGTTTGCAAGTACACAGTGGAATAAATTATTTTCCCTACAACCGACATCAACTGATTATCTTTCTGACCATAGTATTGGTAAAGATCTTTTACGACACATTGGCCAAAATATCTTTTCACATTCTTCCAAGCGGTGCATGCATTGTTACAGTTCAGAATGCAGAATAAGCTCAATTTTTCCCATCTTACTTCCATTGATAACATTCCAATCACAGTTCACAAGCACACTACTCTCAATACTTGCAGTGGTACAGTAGTTTTACTGCGTACCATTGTACAGAGTGATTTTCTGTCTTGTGGTGATGATATTTTGAAGCAATTAGCCCTTCAGGATCTTCCAATTCTCAAAGTGGATCCATATGTCCTGCCCGCTCGCGGGCGGAGGCGTTTCTCCAGAAATCATCGCCCACTTAACCTTTGGCTGCAGTGAACTCCCATCCTCCGTTTATATCGCGGGCCATCGCGTATTAGTCCATAAAGTGATTCCTACTTCCCAACAGTGTCAAAATTGCTGGCGCGTCGGACAACCCACTAAATACTGCAGATCTGTGGTAGAGTGCCCGATCTGTGGTGCCTTGGATCATGCCGATACATCTTGCAGTCTTCACTCACTTGTCTCAATTGCAATGAACCTCATCCTTTTTTCCCACCAATGTCAGGTCTATCTTAATGAACGAGAAATACATTGTCTTAAGGAAAGCAAAGGCCTTATTTATTTTATGGCTGTCTCTCAGCTCCGCCTTCAAGGGAATCTTCCTCGTATCCCTTATTCTCGAGTAGCTAGAAGACTTCCAACCCTGGCGGTTTCCCCGCCTACCAGCTCCTCCGGTGTCTTGTCTTCCAGGGTCACCCCTGTCTCTAATTCTTTTGCGGTTTTACCCTCTGAAACCCCACCTCCTTACATATTCCTGCCTCTACTTCTTCTCGCCCGCTAGTTTCTCAGTCTGCAAGGCCTCGCACACCTGCCTCTTCTTTGCGCCTATCACCTGCGAAGTTTAACCTGTCTCTTAAGCTCAGGTCTCTTCGCATTCCTTCGGTGTTTACAACCTCCCAACAGTTTTCCTTATCGGCCTCGGTGCCGAAAATGTAAGTTCACCCCCCTCGTGTGGTCTCCTCTTCTCCTGTTCCTTCCCAGACATGTTCCCCAGTTACCTTCCAGCCTCCTTCCTCTCATGTCCTACCGCAGGACTCTTCTGTCCCTGCTGGCGAATGTCTCCAGATTCATACTCCTCTCCCCTCTCATATCTGTTTGGTTCCCTCCATAGTCTCCTCGATCTCTACTTGTTCTACCTCACTTGTCTCTGAAGTCATGGTATTGGCATGTTCCTCATCCACTGAGACACTTGACGCTATCTCCGACTATATTGCGGAGACAAAACCCTCGATGGACAACGGCGTGCCGCCTCCTACCCCTTCTTATTTCTCACGACCTTCGTAGCAATCTTTTTCTTCAGACTTTTGATTCCTCCTTGCTTACATGCTTTCCATTGCCTTCACACATTGACTTCGCTGACCCTAATAGCCCATAGATTTTATTGCTTCTTATTGTTGGCATACCTGTCTTCGTGAATAATGACTTATTTACAATGGAATATTCGTGGGCTCAGGGGGTAATCGGGAAGAGCTCGAGGTATTGCTCTCCCAGTTTTTCCCAGTATGTGTCAGGTTAAGAGTGTCCAAAATTCGTTCAAATGTTATTCGTCCCGTTTCGAGCTATTTGCTGTTGCATTCTTCAGATCCCTTTCCTGATGAATCATTTAATGAGAGTGCGCTTCTTGTGCGCGTTGGTATACCAAATAAACAGGTCTTTGTTCGTTCACTGCTACATTATATTGCAGCCCGTATTTATTTCCAGAGATGGTATTCAGTTTGCTCTCCTCTCTATATCTCTCCCCTTCCCGTGCATTCTGTATCTCGGATATTGCATTCTTGATTTCTTCTCTGCCGCCGCCCATCCTGTTGTTAAGTGATTTTAACGCTCACCATCAGTAGAAGACTCTTCTCACTTCTCATCCTCTTCATGTTTTGACTCTCGCATTGATCTTTATATCTGTTCTGCTTCAATCGAACTTGATTATACTTGGTATTTTCTCCCGGATTTGCATGACAGTGATCACTTTCCTATTCTTCTTACTTCTACTACGTATTCCCGACGCCTCGTAGCCCTGTTGGTAATTTGGAAGAGCGAATTGGGACTTATATTCTCATCTTACCGCTTTTTGTGGGGACCCTTCTTCATACTCTATTGATGAGCTGGTTCACCGGTTTTCGACCTTAGTTTTTACTGCAACGTCATGTTCTATTCCGCAAACCTGAGTCAGGCATTCTCAGACATGTGTGGGGCTGTTATCGATATAATAGGACCTCAGATCGTCTTATGGATTTTAAGCGGGCAAGGTCAGTCGCTTGCTGCGTCATACGCGACGCTAAACGCACTTGTAGGCAAGACTAAGTGTCTACCATTACCTCGACTTTCCCTACGTGTGCGGTTTAGAACAAGTTGTGCGGCAAGTACGCTCCAGACCCAGCTCCCGTTTTGCGAGTTGCTGGTGTTAGTGTTGCGGAACCTATTGAAGTAGCCACGGAAATCAGGAACTATATTGTTCATGTCTCGCAAGGACTTCACCTCTGTCCCTCATTTCTCGCGTCTAAGTCTACCAAGGAGCAATTGCCCATGGATTTCGCTTCTAATGGAATAGAGCCTTATAATGTACCTTTCACTCTCCTAGAACTAGAGTCCACGCTTTGTGCTTGCCAGTCGTTGGCAGCTGGGCCTGATTATATTCATTTTTGTATGCTACAGCATTTGCATTACAGTCCTTTGCGTCTTTTCAATCTTGTTTGAACGCGAGGGGTTCTCCTTCCACAATGGAAATCTGTCATTGTACTACCGTTTCGCAAACCAGACACTTCGGGGCTTTATACCTCTCACTATCGTCCCATTGCTCTGACCAGTGTAGTCTGTAAGGTGATGGAACGATTGGTGAATAGACGTCTGATATGGTATTTGGAGACTCACAATAGTCTGTCTCCTGGCCAATATGGCTTTCGCAAGGGCCCCTCTACTTTGGACCCTTTGTTCCACTTAGATACGTATGTGCGAAATGCCTTTGCTAACAAACACTCCGTCCTAGCAGTCTTTTTTGATCTTGAGAAGGCATATGACACCACTTGGAGGAATAACATTTTAGCCCAGGCCCACTCCTTAGGCCTCCACGGTAATCTGTCAACCTTCCTTGCTGCTTTCTTATCTGACAGACATTTTCGTGTCCATGCTGGCGCCTCGCTTTCCTTAGACCTTGTTCAGGCCGAGGGAGTCCCACAAGGCTGTGTCCTTAGCACTACCCTTTTTCGCTTGGCTATAAATGACCTATCTTCTCTTCTTCCATCGCATATTTAGTAGTCACTTCATGTGGATGACTTCGCTATAGCTTACGCAGGCGCTGACTGCCGCCTGATAGCGGACTCCCTTCAGGATGCGATGGACCGAGTTTCCCATTGGGCTACTTCTCATGGATTTAAATTTTCTAGTACGAAAACCTATTTATTACCTTCACTAGACGTCCTCTTGTCCCAGATATTCCATTGTATTTACACGGCTCACGTATTCCAGAATGTGATACGGTCAATTTTCTTGGCCTTCTCTTCGATCGCCGGTTGACATGTAAACCTCACATTTTCTCTTTGAAGGCAGCTTGCCATGGTCCACTGAATCTCCTTAAAATTCTTGCGAATCGTTCATGGGGAGCAGATCGCCGGACTTTCCTCCGTTTGCATTCCAACCTAGTCTTGTCCAAGCTGGATTATGGCGACCAAATCTATTCTATGGCTTCTACAACTCTTTATAAGTTAGTTCCCTTTCATCATCAGGGTCTACGTTTATACCTTGGTGCCTTTTGTTCATCCCCTGTTGTTGAAAGCCTCTGTGCTGAGGCGAATGTTCTTTCCTTAGCTGATCGTCGTTGTTCTCATTGCCTTCGTTACTTTGTCCGCTCTCATGACCTTCGTGTTCCTTCTATGTATAGGATGGTCTCAGACGTTAGTAGAAGCCCATTATTTGTTCGGCGCCCCTGCCTACTCCGACCATTTTTCTTCGTCTTCACTCCGGTCTTCTCTCCAGTTGCCTCCCTTTTATGTTCATTTAGCGTCTCCCTTTTCCCTCTTTCCTTGGGAGGTTCCGACGGTTCGTGTCTGTTCTCCCCTACTGCCATGCAATAAAGCTCTCCTGCCTACGACTGCTTCTCGCTCTCTTTTTCTCGATCACTTCCGGTAGCATGCTCATGCCGTCGCTGTTTATGCAGATGGTTCTAAATCTTCTGAAGGTGTTGGGTTCTCGGAGGTGTTCCCTGACGATGTTGTCTGAGGTCATCTGTTAGACTCGGCTAGTATTTTTACCGCTGAGTTGTATGCCATCCTCATAGCATTTCTCCAGATTACATATATGTCTACTTCGACGTTTGTCAACATCTCAGATTCCCCTTATCCATTGGTCCTTCGTATTCAATTATGGTTGCGCTGTTTGGCTAACAAAAACAAAGACGTCGGTTTCTGTTGGGTCCCTGGACACGTTGATGTGCAGGGCAATGAACAGGCGGATGCTGCGGTGCGGTCAGCAGTACATGATCTTCCGGTTTCCTATAGAGTTATTCCGTTCAAGGATTATTTTACAGTCATCTCTGCCCGTCTTCGCGGCCGTTGGCAACAACGGTGGTCAGACATGCACCATAACAAACTGCACTCTATTAAACTGCTTTTAGGTTTGTGGTCATCTTCTTACCACCGTTGCCGTACTCGGGAGACTCTGCTGTTGTCTCCGCATCGGTCATACCCGCCTCACCCATGGGTATCTCATGGAACGACACCCTATTCCTCTCTGAGAGGTTTGTCGGGTCCATATTTCGGTTCTTCACCTTGTGGATTGCCCGGTTTACCAGCGAGCTCGCAGGATTTACCTCCACCGACGCTCTTACCTTATCTTCCCTCCTTGCAGACTTTTTGTCAGCAAATGTTTTACTGTACGAACTTTGACACATAGCCCTTAGAGTCCCTTCCAGCCCTTTTCTTCCCTAACCTCTTATCCCCTCTCCACTTTGCTGTGTATAGCCCCGTCTCTATTTTCTTCCCCTCAGCGCTGCATGACACTTGTCGGAGTTTCTGAATGTAATGCAGTGGAAAAGGAAACAGAGGAGGCTTAACGCTTTAGTTGATGGAGCACCCAGATGGAAAGGGCTGGAAAGAAGAGGAGAATTTCATACTAACAAAAGTAAAGGAAAATGACAACAATAAAGAGAGCGTTTGGTTCAGTGATGCAGAAAGGAGAAAAATAACAAGAGAGTGGAAAAACTATAGAAAGCGATGGAAAGACGGGAACGGGAAATGAGCAAAAGAGCCAAAAATGAAAATGCAAGGAAAGAAACTGAGTGATAGTTTGAGAAAAACATAACAGCAAAAAACAAAACTGAACGTAAATTGCTTCAGGGCCACATCGGAAGAAAATAATCAAATAGAATGAAATTTGACAGAAAAATGACGAATTAAGAGCTAACGGGAAATGTCAAGGAATTGAGTTAACGAACAATTTAAAGAGGAATCCTCAAAGGACAACAGCAGAGAATATCCCCTGACCGGATCACAGTACGTAGAGAATATCAATAGTTTTAACATTCCCTTATGTGGGTGTTGGGAAGATCATGCCCGTGTTTACGCTCAATGACCAAAGTTTCGTTTTCTAGGGTAGACTATGATAGACTATTCTACACGTTTCCCCAGTCGGAGATTGCGTTCCACCGTCAACAGTGCCGTATACGGGGAACTCCATAATATTAGTAAGTCTGCTAAGGCCCTGCATACGACTACAGTTACACAGCTTTATGTGACTAACACTTGCATAATATCGTATAAGTGAGTTTCTTAGGATGGGCTTAAGAGGTCGGGTAGAGTGACTTATCGCCTCTTGGGTCGTAGTGTTAAGAAACAGTGCTATTGTCAGTAAGCAGGATAGGTAAATATGTTGGTCGTAAGTAAATAAGTAGAGATGTGTGTAGAGTTCTTTTTCTGCTGGTTTCTCTGGAAAATTATCGGAAGTATGATAGGTAGTACAGGTTGACAACTAGCTAATCTGATTTGTATGATAATGCAATGTTACATACAGTCTGAGTGTCTGGGTGTATTAACCAATTAGGTTAATACATCCTTCAAGATAAAGAATATATAATTATATTATAGTGTGTCACGTAAGATATAAAAGGAAGTAAATAGCTAATGCCAGTACATTTGCTGGTATGAACCCCAATTTACATAACTCATTTCACTTTTATATTACAAACGTGAACAGCTTTAAGAGAAGCAGGAAGCTAAGTTTTTAATTTAAAAACTGAGACAAAGTTATAGTAATTTCATACGATTTTTTTATAGTTTAATGCTCAGGAAAAAGCGGCAATTAATTTTTATTTATGAGGAAAAATGGTTTAAAAACGTTGCTTTATCATAATCATGTTAAAAAAAAAAATATTCAAGCAAAGTCTAACACGCGAGTAAAACACTTTCTAACCCCAAAAAAAACACACACACAAACACACACACACACACACACACACACACACACACACACACACACACACACACACACACACACATCTCTGCTAGTTCCAGAATGGTTACGGGAAATCGGCCTGATGACACTGGAGGACAGGAGGGTTATGGGAGACATGATAACGACATACATAATACTGCGAGGAATTGACAAGGTGGACAGACAGGATGTTCCAGAGATGGGACACGGGAAACAAGGGGTCAAAATTAGAAGTTGAAGACTCAGATGAGCCAAAGAGATGTTAGGAAGTACGTAGTTCTTTAGTCATAGAGTTGTCAGGAAGTGGAATAGTCTGGCAAGTAACGTAGTGAAGGCAGGAACCATCCAAAGTTTTAAGACGAGGTGTGACAAATCTCATGGAGCAGGGAGAGAGATGACCTAGTAGTGATCAATGAAGAGGCGAGGCCAGGAGTTATGTCTCGACCCCTGCAACCACAAATAGGAGAGTACAAATAGGTGAGTACAGACACACACACACACACACACACACACACCCAGACAGCACGGATTCAGGGAAGGCAAATCCTGTGTAACAAACCTCCTGGAGTTCTATGATAAAGTAACAGAGGTAAGGCAAGAGAGAGAAGGGTGGGTTGACTGCATTTTCATGGACTGCAGGAAGGCCTTCGACGCAGTTCCTCATATGAGATTAGTAAAGAAGTTGGAAGACCAAGCGTATATAACAGGAAGGGCACTGGAATGAATCAGGGAATATCTCACAGGGAGGCAACAACGGGTCATGGTGCGCGATGAGGTATCACAGTGGGCGCCTGTGACGAGCGGTGTATCGCCGGGGTCAGTCCTAGGACCAGTGTTATTCCTGGTATATGTGAATGACATGACGGACGGGATAGACTCAGAAGTGTCTCTGTTCGCAGATGATGTGAAATTAATGAGGAGAATCACATCGGATGAAGACCAAGCAGGACTTCAAAGAGACCTGGACAAGCTTGACATTTGGTCTAGCAACTGGGTTCTCGAATTTAACCCCACCAAATGCAAAGTCATGAAGATCGGAGAAGGGCAAAGAAGACGGCTGACAGAGTACAGGCTAGGTGGACAAAAGCTACAAATCTTATTAAAAGAGAAAGACCTTGGGGTGAGTATAACGCCAAGCACGTCTCCGGAAACACACTTCAACCAGATAACCGCGGCAGCATATGGGCGACTGGCAAACCTAAGATTAGCGTTCCGTTACCTTAACAAGGAATCGTTCAAGACACTGTACACCGTGTACGTCAGGCCCATACTAGAGTATGCAGCACCAGTCTGGAACCCACACCTGGTCAAGCATGTCAAGAAATTAGAGAAAGTGCAAAGGTTTGCGACAAGGCTAGTTCCACAACTCAGGGGACTGCCCTATGAAGAAAGGTTGAGGGAAATAGGACTATCAACACTGGAGGACAGAAGGGTTAGAGGAGACATGATAACGACATACATAATACTGCGGGGAATTGACAAGGTAGATAGTGACAGGATGTTCCAGAGAGGGAACACAGAAACAAGGGGACACAACTAGAAGCTGAAGACTCAGATGAGTCAAAGGGATGTTAGGAAGCACTTCTTCAGCCATAGAGTAGTTAGGAAGTGGAATAGTCTAGCGAAAGATATAGTGGAGGCGGGAACCATACATAGTTTTAAGACAAGGTATGATAAAGCTCATGGAGCAGGGAGAGCAGAGTCCCAGTAGCGGACAACGAAGAGGCGGGGCCAGGAGCTGAGTATCGACCCCTGCAACCACAATTAGGTGAGTACAATTAGGTGAGTACCTGTCAGGAAGACAGCAGCGAGTCATGGTACGTGGCGAGGTGTCAGAGTGGGCGCCGGTGACGAGTGGGGTTCCACAGGGGTCAGTCCTAGGACCGGTGCTGTTTCTGGTATTTGTGAATGACATAACGGAAGGAATAGACTCCGAAGTGTCCCTGTTTGCAGATGATGTGAAGTTGATGAGAAGAATTCAATGGGACGAGGAGCAGGCAGAACTACAAAGGGATCTGGACAGGCTGCAAGCCTGGTCCAGCAATTGGCTCCTGGAGTTCAACCCCACCAAGTGCAAAGTCATGAAGATTGGGGAAGGGCAAAGAAGACCGCAGACGGAGTACAGTCTAGAGGGCCAGCGACTACAAACCTCAATCAAGGAAAAAGATCTTGGGGTGAGTATAACACCGGGCACATCTCCTGAGGCGCACATCAACCAAATAACTGCTGCAGCATACGGGCGCCTAATAAACCTAAGAACAGCATTCCGACATCTTAATAAAGAATCGTTCAGGACCCTGTACACTGTGTACGTTAGGCCCATACTGGAGTATGCAGCACCAGTTTAGAACCCACACCTAGCCAAGCACGTAAAGAAGCTAGAGAAAGTGCAAAGGTTTGCAACAAGAGTAGTCCCGGAGCTAAGGGGTATGTCCTACGAGGAGAGGTTAAGGGAAATCGACCTGACGACACTGGAGAACAGGAGAGATAGGGGGGACATGATAACGACATATAAGATACTGAGAGGAATTGACAAAGTGGACAGAGACAGAATGTTTCAGAGATGGGACACAGCAACAAGGGGACACAGTTGGAAGTTGAAGACTCAGATAAATCACAGGGATGTTAGGAAGTATTTCGTCAGTCACAGAGTGGTCGGGAAGTGGAATAGCTTGGGAAGCGATGTAGTGGAGGCAGGTTCCATACATAGCTTTAAGAAGAGGTATGATAAAGCTCATGGCGCAGGGAGCGTGACCCAGTAGCGGCCAGTGAAGAGACGGGGCCAGGAGCTATGAATCGACCCCTGCAACCACAACTAGGTGAGTACAACTAGGTGAGTACACACACACATTCTCACACACACACACACACACACACACACACACACAAATACCATAAATCATTCTAAATTTATAATGAGGAATATAATTGAATTTTGTCCTCGTTAGAATACAATTACATAACTCGTAATTAAGTAAATTTCCATTACACCTAAAGCAGAGAATAACAAGTGATCAACTCTCTACCAACAAATGATGAGGTGATAATAGTTTGTATATTCTTCATTAGATAATTTATTAAGCTTACACTCTACTCACTACTCAGTGACCATGAATTTTTCTTATCACAATTCAAAAATATTTTTATCGCTAAGTCAGGAAGATCATAAAATTCTCACATGCAAGTATAACTATCATCTAGGTATTGAGGATGCACGTCTCTCTCTCTCTCTCTCTCTCTCTCTCTCTCTCTCTCTCTCTCTCTCTCTCTCTCTCTCTCTCTCTCTCTCTCTCTCTCTCTCTCTCTCTCTCTCTCTTTCTCTCTTTCTCTCTTTCTCTCTGTAAATATAAAGTAGTGTGGATATTAATTGGGACTATGATGAAATAGGACATTTATTTGGAAAATTAATGTTTATTTGAAAAATACAGGCATTGATATGACAGATAATTGGTTTTATAAGAGATATGACTACTCATTGCTTTCATAAGCATTCCAATACGCTGTGGCATAGACTCGATTAATGTTGAACACATTTTGGCAAGTTCTTTGTCTTGGTACCAGGTCCTAATAACAGCAATTAGCTTCTCTACAGTTGAACAGTCCTGTTTCGCGATCCTGCGTTTGGTCATTGCCCATTGATTCTCAATTGGATTGAGGTCAGGAGAGTTCCCAGGCCAATTTAGAACGCTTTGCCTATTCTCTTTGAAGATGTCAGCACTTTTATGAATGTGTAGCATGGAGCAAAATCATGTTGGAAAATTACTTCTCTCTCAGGAAAGTCTCTATCCATAATAGGAAGCAAATGAGTTAACAGGATTGCCTTGTATTTGTCACTGCTCATCATTCTCTCAACAATAAAAAGCCGTCCAGGGTCATTAGCAGTAAAACTACCCCAGAAATCTTATGTGAGTGTTTTAAGTTTTGTTAAATGTGTGTATTCCCAAGAGGTTCACCTCTCCTCCGTCTCACTACCACTAATCTGTACCCATGTACTTCAAAATGCGCCTCATTTGAAAATACAACTTTTCTCCATTCATCTGTCGCCAAGTAATTGTTACTTTACTGGCTTTCTGGCAGTTCTGCCAACCTCAAGAACCCTTCATTGAACAGTTGAAGAATCATCATTTACCCCAGCTGATGCCAAATCTCTTTGTACATCTTTGCTGGTTTTCTTGGAATCTTTCATCTTGAGACATTATCTAACATTTTCTCCCATGCTTGCTGGACGTCCAAGCCCCTAGCACACAAAACCTCCTTTACCCCCTCCCTCCAACCTTTCCTAGGCCGACCCCTACCCCGCCTTCCCTCCACTACAGATTTATACACTCTCGAAGTCATTCTATTTCCTTCCATCCTCTCTACATGTCCGAACCACCTCAACAACTCCTCCTCAGCCCTCTGGATAATAGTTTTGGTAATCCCGCACCTCCTCCTAATTTCCAAACTACGAATTCTCTGCATTCACACCACACATTTCTCTCAGACATGAACTCTCCACTGCCTCCAGCCTATATTATATATATTATATATATATATATATATATATATATATATATATATATATATATATATATATATATATATATATATATATATATATATATATATATATATATATATCAGTCCATAACTCGAAACTGCGCATTCTGCTTCAGTGTACACATTAGTTTTCCAAACAGCCAAACCCCAATGAGTTATAGGCTCCTAAGCAAAGCTAAGCGTTGTTTCTCCATACCCAGCAACACCAGACTCTCATCCTGCCACGTTCACTGGACTTCGAAAAAGATTTTAGAAAGCTTAGCAGTTTTGATGCAGTGTGTGAGAGATAATGTTTGTAAATAATCTCCATCGTTTGTGAATTGACAAGCATTTTAAAACCACTTTAGTGCATGTTGGGGGATGAGATGAAATAGCTTATTACAAGTCTAGTGCTTTGGTTTGTAATATTGTTATTTTTACTATTTTTTTTTTTAATATTTTTATCACATCGGCTGTTTCCCACCAAGGCAAGGTGACCCGAAAAAGAAGAAACACTATCATCATTCACTTGATCATTGTCTTGCAAAGGCGTGCCTGCTCTACAATTAAAAAACTGCAACATATCAACACTCCTTCAGAGCGCAGGTATTGTACTCGCTACCTCCAGGACTCAAGTCCAGCTAACTGGTTTCCCTGAATCCCTTCATAAATGTTACTTTCTTCACACTCCAACAGCACTTCAAGTCATAAAAATCTTTTGTCTCCACTTGCTCCTATCTAACACACTCATGCACATTTGCTGTAAGTTTACCCCTTCCCTCCAACGTTTCCTAGAACGACCTCTTCCCAGCCTTCCTTCAACTACACATTTATATGCTCTCCAAGTCATTCTATTTTGTTCCATCCTTTCTAATGTCCGAGCCACCTCAATAACCCCCTCCTCTGCCCTCTGGATAATACTTTAAGAAACCCTGCACTTCCTTTTAATCTCCAAGTTACGTATTCTTTGCATTAGATTCACACACCACACTGCCCTCAGACACGACATCTACACTGCTTCCGGCCTCCTCCTTGTTTCAACATTCACTACCCATGCTTCACACTTATATAAGAACGTTGGTAAACCTATACTCTCATACATTTCTCTCTTTACTTTCATGGATTACGTTCTTTGTCTCCACAGACGCCTCAATGCTTCACTCACCTTTTTTCTCTTCATCAATTCTATGATTCACCTTATCTTTCATAGACCCATCTGCTGACAAGTCCACTCCCAGATACCTGAATACATTCACTTCCTCCTTACTCCCTCCCTCTAATCTGATGTCCAGTCTTTCACTACCTAATTTTTTTATCATCACCTTGTTCTTAGCCTATGTTGACTTTTAATTTCCTTCTTTTACATGCCCTTCCAAGCTCGCTTACTAACCTTTGCCACTTCTCTTCAGGATCTCCCAAGAGAACAGTTTCATCAGCATAAAGCAACTGTGAAAATTCTCACTTTGTGTTAGATTCTCTCTCTTTTAATCCCACAAATCTTGCCAACACCAGAGCATTCACTTCTCTTATGATCCCATCTATAAATATACTGAGCAACCATGGCGACATAACGCATCTCAGTCTGAGGCTTACTTTTACTAGGAATAATCTCCCTCTCACTTACTTTAACCTGAGCCTCACTATCCTCGTATAAAACTCAATTTCTTTCAGTAACCTACCACCTATTTCATACATTTGCAACATCTGCCACATTGCTCCTCTGTCCACCCTATCATATGCCTTTTCCAAATCCATAAAATCAACGAAAACCTCTCTACCTTTATCTAAATACTATTCACTAATATGCTTCACAATAAACACTTGGTCTACACGCCCCCTACCCTTCCTTAAGACACCTTGCTCATCTGCGATCCTGTTCTCCGTCTTACTCTTAATTCTTTCAATAATAACTACCATAAACTTCATGAGGTATACTCAACAGGCTTATTCCCCTATAATTTTTACACTCTCTTTTGTCCATTTTGCCTTTATACAAAGGAACTATATATGCTCTCTGCTAATCCCTAGGTACCCTCCCCTTTTCCATATATTTGTTAAATATAAGCACCAATCATTCCAAAAGTATATCCACACCTGCTTTTAGCATTTCTGCCTATCTCATCAAAAATAGCTACTTTACCCCCTTTCATTCTACCCACTCCCTAACGCATCTCCCCCACATTCACAACTGGCTCTTCCTCGTTCCTACAAGATGTTATACCTCCCTGCCCAATGCATGAAATCACAGTTTTCCTATTGTGACATGCAAAGAGTACGTTACAATTATTCGGCGCATGTACACACTCATATTAGGCTACCCCTCTAACCAGCGAACCAGGTGCTAAGGGTTTGACGATAGGGGCCCCATTGTCAGATCAGTACCTAGGTTCAGCCAATCATAAAGTGGGTCTGGCAATTGTGAAGGTGATGTGGTAGCATTCACGTTGTCACCCTTATCATATTCTTTCTGCTGGTTGAAGCACGGTGGTCTCTGTCTTTTGGCTTTTATTGTTGCCTTGGCTTACCGTGGCGTGCACTTGTATTACCTATTGCTGTACATAGTGTAAATAGTGTTCATAACTCTGTTGATACTTGAAGGAAAATACAATTCAATTTTTTCAGCTGTGTTTATTTTGCTCCATTCGATTTACACTCCGGATAACAGGCCTTGAGTACAACATTTAACAGTTCCTCAAAATATTCCCTCTATCTTCCCGATACATCCAACTCTACGTCTTATAACTCTCCCTCCTATTTTTATCTGTCAGATCCATTCGTTCCCTAGCCCTTCTAAACTTATTAATCTCACTCAAAAACTTTTTCTTATACTTAGTAAAATTTGTTGATAGCATCTCACCCACTCTCTCATTTGCTCTCCTTTGACATTCCTTCACCACTCTCTTAACCTCTTTTTTCATCTCCATATACTCTAACCTCTTTGCATCACTTCTACTTTGTAAAAACCTCTCATATGCTAACTTTTTCTCTCTTACTACCCTCATTACCTCATCATTCCACCAATCGGTATTCTTCCCTCCCGCACCCACTATCTGCTGAACACTACATTCTTAAATATATCCCATACCTTTTTAACCTCATTGCCTATACTCTCACCAGCCCATCTTCCTTCCAATAGTTGTTCATATCTTACCCTAACTGCCTCCTCCTCTTGTTTATAAACCTTCACCTCTCTCTTATTTGGTGATGCCATTCTCCTTTTACTCCCACTGCAGCTACAACTAAAAATGATCTATCTGCCCCCTCTATAAACATGCATATCCTAACGTCTTCCCAACAGTCTTTTATCTACCAATACATAATCCAACAAACTACTGTCATTACACCATATAATATATCTTGTATACTTATTTATCCTTTTTTTTTCTTCTTAAAATATGTAGTAGCTATTGCCAAACCCATTATCATTCACACTTGGCAATCCATCTTACGTACCAAACCTTCTACAACCGTTTCCCCTACTTTAGCATACATGTCCCCCCCCCCCCACAAACACTCTCACTTGGTCCAAAGCTTCCCAAACACTTGCTGAACATCTTCCAAAATCTCCTTCTCTTCCCTCTACACTCTTCTCATCTCCAGCGCATAAGTACATATTATAACCCACTATTCGCATCGGTCCCTTATTTTAATCCACATAATTCTTGAATTTATGCACTTATATTTGCTCATCTCCTTTCATAACTGATCATTATTGCCACCCCTTCCTTAGCTCTAACTCTCTCAGATACCCTTGACCTAATCCCATTTATTTATCCCCATTGAAACTCAACAACCTCTTCAGCTTTGTTGCGCTTAGAGGTAGGACATCCAACTGCTTTTCATTCATTGGCAATCATCTCTTTCTTATCTGTACTACATCCAGGCACATTCAAACATCCAAGCTTTATAAAGTTTTCGTTTTTTATAGTAATTTATACAGAAGAGATTACTAGCCCATTGCTCCTGGCATTTTAGTCGAACCCATGTTGTACTGGCCCGCTCACAGTGACGGGCCAGTACAACATGGGTTCGAACCCTGGCTAGCGCACTGTTGTTATTGATCAATACCACTCGTTCGTGGTTACAATAATATATAAATATATATATATATATATATATATATATATATATATATATATATATATATATATATATATATATATATATATATGTATATATGCTTTACAATTCGCAAAAAGGCGAAATTATTTACAAACATTGTCTCTACGAACCTGCAAACTCTGTATCTGAGTAACCAGTACTTTACCACGGAGCTAGACCCGCGGGTCTTGCTCCGTGGTAAATACTGTTACCTGATACAGAATTTGCAGGTTCGAGTCCTCTGTGGACGTAGAGAATGTTTATATATATATATAGTATATATATATATATATATATATATATATATATATATATATATATATATATATATATATATATATATATATATATATACACGTTTATGTAGTGTGACCTAAGTGTAAGTATATGTAGCAACACGTACCTGTTTTCTTGCGTGTTTACGAGACAGGAAGATAAGCGACCATCAGTCCTACCATTGTGTAAAACAATTACAGGTTTCCATTTCACACGCATTGGGCAGGACGGTAGTACCTCCCTAGGTTGTTGCTGTCTACCTACCTGTTATTATTAATATTATTTTTAATAATATTATATTAATATTTTTCTGGATCAATCAAATTTGATTCACTGGAAGAGGATTTCCTAGTCCTTGTATCAAGTCATCACCAGCATCGAGGCGACATCCTGGAAGGAATATCTACTGAAAAAAACAAGAATTCTTAACAGTAATTACTAAAGCTGACAACGAATGCCTTTCCTTAAATCACAGAAGTGAATACCTACAGCGTGATAATATTCAACTTTGAATTAGTCCAGCCTATCTTTACGTTCATATCCCATCTTAACAGATAATATAATACCAGAACAAGTCTCCTCTGTCGTCTAAGTTAGCCAATATAGTCCAACTTAACTACCGTTATAGCTAACGTAACGACCATTACAACCCGATTTAGGCTCCTCTGAGTCGAATTGCGAGCTGTTTAACCAAGCAGCTAAATGGCCGCTGAAATTTCAACCATTGTGTGTGTGTGTGTGTGTGTGTGTGTGTGTGTGTGTGTGTGTGTGTGTATGTGTGTGTATGTGTGTGTATGTGTGTGTATGTGTGTGTATGTGTGTGTATGTGTGTGTATGTGTGTGTATGTGTGTGTATGTGTGTGTATGTGTGTGTATGTGTGTGTATGTGTGTATGTGTGTATGTGTGTGTATGTGTGTGTGTGTGTGTGTGTGTGATGTCTACTTTCCTTACCTCTGAGACAGTGCCAACATACTGGGCTCCTGAATTCAGAGTTGTATTGCATGTTTATTGATTTGATTGGTTCATGAACTGAATCCAACAGTCAAGGATACTTTTATCCCTCCCTAAAACGGATTAAAAAAAACGTTCTTGGAGATATACATTTCTCGGTGTATATAACAAAATAGTGAAAAAAAAAATAGGCATGTCTTCGATTATACGCAAGGTATCATATGATGTTGTTTATATATGATGCCTCAGAAGATAAACCTAATGATTAGGAAAAAAAAAAACAATTATAACATCAAGGTGAGTCCATGCAGCTGACATACATAAAGTGACTATAAAGAAAGTATACATATACTGAATGTATACAAACTTTCTTGCAAGTGCAGCAGATAAGCGTCATTTTTAAAACACCTGAATTGTCAGAGGTTCTCTCGTGTTTTAGCGTCAACACCACGAGAACTGCTGCATCTCATTATCTCACATTATCCGTACTTAGCAACAGCTTAATTAGTTGCGTGGAAGTTCGTTCAATTAAGGGATTCTCCTGACAATGTGGGCCGGACACTACACACTGAGGGCTGCCATGTCTCACAACAGACACTGCTGCTCTCACAATTCAGTATCCGACTCGTATTGTATACCTGGAGTATACCTGGAAAGAGTTTCGAGGGTCCACGTCCCTGCGACCCGGTCTGTGACCAGGAGAATCCTTAAATAATGTTCATTTACACGCATTATGCGTATAACACACACACAACAGCATCACCAACAAGAACAAGTGATGTTAGCTAATTAAATATTAACTAGGGCTGCCAGTGGTGAAATAGTTACTATGGTTATTCTGAAACAGAAAACAAATGAACACCGGGGCAGTACGCACCCATCCAATAGCTTCCCAAGGAAACGCGTAAAGGATTCCAAAACAAAGAAAGAAAAAGACAGGGAGACAGAAAGGCAAACACTGTTTGATAGAATACAAACCTACAGTGCCTTGTTGTTGGTGAAGGGATCTTGATCCAAGGGATTAAAGCTACTATGATTCCTAACATTAATTCTGAATAGTACTTACGGGTTTAGCGTTTTCCTGCAAATAAGCTTATATTTATACTTATTTCGGTCGATATGCGATCCAACAAAGGTGTCTCCGTATTGCATAACCTCAGTTCCAGTGCACACGAAGGTACAGAGTGCGGCATTATTGTACAAAGTAGAGAGTGCGGCATTACTGTACAAAGTAGAGAGTGCGGCATTACTGTACAAAGTAGAGAGTGCGGCATTACTGTACAAAGTAGAGAGTGCGGCATTATTGTACAAAGTAGACAGTGCGGCATTACTGTACAAAGTAGAGAGTGCGGCATTACTGTACAAAGTAGACAGTGCGGCATTACTGTACAAAGTAGAGAGTGCGGCATTACTGTACAAAGTAGAGAGTGCGGCATTACTGTACAAAGTAGACAGTGCGGCATTACTGTACAAAGTAGAGAGTGCGGCATTACTGTACAAAGTAGACAGTGCGGCATTACTGTACAAAGTAGAGAGTGCGGCATTACTGTACAAAGTACAGAGTGCGGCATTACTGTACAAAGTACAGAGTGCGGCATTACTGTACAAAGTACAGAGTGCGGCATTACTGTACAAAGTACAGAGTGCGGCATTACTGTACAAAGTACAGAGTGCGGCATTACTGTACAAAGTACAGAGTGCGGCATTACTGTACAAAGTACAGAGTGCGGCATTACTGTACAAAGTACAGAGTGCGGCATTACTGTACAAAGTAGACAGTGCGGCATTACTGTACAAAGTAGACAGTGCGGCATTACTGTACAAAGTAGACAGTGCGGCATTACTGTACAAAGTAGACAGTGCGGCATTACTGTACAAAGTAGACAGTGCGGCATTACTGTACAAAGTAGACAGTGCGGCATTACTGTACAAAGTAGAGAGTGCGGCATTACTGTACAAAGTAAAAGTGCGGCATTACTGTACAAAGTAGAGAGTGCGGCATTACTGTACAAAGTAGAGAGTGCGGCATTACTGTACAAAGTAGAGAGTGCGGCATTACTGTACAAAGTAGAGAGTGCGGCATTACTGTACAAAGTAGAGAGTGCGGCATTACTGTACAAAGTACAGAGTGCGGCATTACTGTACAAAGTAGAGAGTGCGGCATTACTGTACAAAGTAGAGAGTGCGGCATTACTGTACAAAGTAGAGAGTGCGGCATTACTGTACAAAGTAGACAGTGCGGCATTACTGTACAAAGTAGACAGTGCGGCATTACTGTACAAAGTAGACAGTGCGGCATTACTGTACAAAGTAGAGAGTGCGGCATTACTGTACAAAGTAGAGAGTGCGGCATTACTGTACAAAGTAGACAGTGCGGCATTACTGTACAACGTAGAAGTGCGGCATTACTGTACAAAGTAGAAGTGCGGCATTACTGTACAAAGTAGACAGTGCGGCATTACTGTACAAAGTAGACAGTGCGGCATTACTGTACAAAGTACAGAGTGCGGCATTACTGTACAAAGTAGAGAGTGCGGCATTACTGTACAAAGTAGACAGTGCGGCATTACTGTACAAAGTAGAGAGTGCGGCATTACTGTACAAAGTAGAGAGTGCGGCATTATTGTACAAAGTAGACAGTGCGGCATTACTGTACAAAGTAGAGAGTGCGGCATTACTGTACAAAGTAGAGAGTGCGGCATTATTGTACAAAGTAGACAGTGCGGCATTACTGTACAAAGTAGACAGTGCGGCATTACTGTACAAAGTAGACATTGCGGCATTACTGTACAAAGTAGACAGTGCGGCATTACTGTACAAAGTAGACAGTGCGGCATTACTGTACAAAGTAGACAGTGCGGCATTACTGTACAAAGTAGAGAGTGCGGCATTACTGTACAAAGTAGACAGTGCGGCATTACTGTACAAAGTAGACAGTGCGGCATTACTGTACAAAGTAGACAGTGCGGCATTACTGTACAAAGTAGACAGTGCGGCATTACTGTACAAAGTAGACAGTGCGGCATTACTGTACAAAGTAAAGTTTCATTGAAGAAGATTTAAAATGAATGTGATTTTATATTCACAAGTTATCACATGGACATTTATATTCAGATTTTTTTTTGATCAACGAAAATGACATATTAAAACATAACAGCCCTAATGAAAATCAAATCTTCCACTAAGAAACATTAAAACTAAACTTCAGATGATTTTTTGTTATCTCACGGGACCTTTGTTCTATAATAAACCAGAACATTCTTACTAAAGCCAGTTAATAATTGAATGTTCAATCTATCATAGATGAAATGTAAAAGCGATTAAATGAGGCATTCAGACATTAAAATCAGTATTTCAATTTTCTCAGTTTCTTCTATTAAAATTGGGACCGTCATTTGGACAAAATATATGAAAGCTTTTCCTGAAGTAAGATTTTTTAACGTTTAAATAAGTATACACATAACCCACTCAAAGGAGACCGAAATGTTTGATGGCGTTACGGTCCGACTTGGTCCATTAACTAGTCACGAGGTCCAAGTCGGACCGAAACGTAGCATGCGGGGTTGTTCGTGTATTGTTCTAGTCACGGTATCGTATGTTTTTATTCTTTAAATGTAAGTAATTAAGTTTTTCATCAAATGATCGTTCTGTAGATTTAACCCATGATAACCCAGTCACCATTCTGTAGATTTAACCTATGATAACCCAGTCACCATTCTGTAGATTTAACCTATGATAACCCAGTCACCATTCTGTAGATTTAACCCATGATAACCCAGTCACCATTCTGTAGATTTAACCCATGATAACCCAGTCACCATTCTGTAGATTTAACCTATGATAACCCAGTCACCATTCTGTAGATTTAACCCATGATAACCCAGTCACCATTCTGTAGATTTAACCTATGATAACCCAGTCACCATTCTGTAGATTTAACCCATGATAACCCAGTCACCATTCTGTAGATTTAACCCATGATAACCCAGTCACCGTTCTGTAGATTTAACCCATGATAACCCAGTCACCGTTCTGTAGATTTAACCCATGATAACCCAGTCACCATTCTGTAGATTTAACCTATGATAACCCAGTCACCATTCTGTAGATTTAACCCATGATAACCCAGTCACCATTCTGTAGATTTAAGCCATGATAACCCAATCACCGTTCTGTAGATTTAACCCATGATAACCCAGTCACCGTTCTGTAGATTTAACCCATGATAACCCCGTCACCGTTCTGTAGATTTAACCCATGACAACCCAGTCACCGTTCTGTAGATTTAACCCATGATAACCCAGTCACCGTTCTGTAGATTTAACCCATGATAACCCAGTCACCGTTCTGTAGATTTAACCCATGATAACCCAGTCACCATTCTGTAGATTTAACCCATGATAACCCAGTCACCGTTCTGTAGATTTAACCCATGATAACCCAGTCACCGTTCTGTAGATTTAACCCATGATAACCCAGTCACCGTTCTGTAGATTTAACCCATGATAACCCAGTCACCGTTCTGTAGATTTAACCCATGATAACCCAGTCACCATTCTGTAGATTTAACCCATGATAACCCAGTCACCGTTCTGTAGATTTAACCCATGATAACCCAGTCACCGTTCTGTAGATTTAACCCATGATAACCCAGTCACCGTTCTGTAGATTTAACCCATGATAACCCAGTCACCGTTCTGTAGATTTAACCCATGATAACCCAGTCACCGTTCTGTAGATTTAAGCTATGATAACCCAGTCAAGTCATACGCAGTGATTTATTTCTGATCAAAAGATACACTCGCCAATATTGTTCACAGAAACCAATTTGAATACTGAAATTGGCATATTAAAAATAATACGACTTTGCCCCAGTTTTTTTCATTTAAAATGCAATTGTAATAGAAGTTTTGATTAAAAAAAAATCATAGTTTCATTTATTTTCTCGGACTATTTCCTGTGTACCACTAAAAATAAAATAAAAATAAAATATTTTTGCTAGTCAAGGCAAATCTACCACTGAGGAAACCACATCAACTCCAAAAGTTTAAAACCAACCAGAAGAGGCATTTCTCCAGTTATTGCACAACAGTAAAATGTGTACTTAGCCTAAAACCAGGATTTTTTTAATCCATTTCATAAGAAAAATCAGCCTTTAAAAATGATGCAGTTGATAATAGTTGTATTTTAATAAGGGGGAAGCGCTAAACCATTAGGGATCATAAAGCACATGTGGAAGGGGAGGCATTCAGATTTCATCCAAGTTCTTGAATCTAGAGCTCCACGTCAGAACAAAGCAAAATATTGTAACTGTGTGAAATAATACTATATTATTTGGAATTAAAAGTATCGTCAAGGCACCTACACTCCATTAACAATACCAACCTTCTGGAAAAGTATACACATGCAGTATAATTTGATCCTTTATTGACAACGTTTCGCCCACACAGTGGGCTTTATCAAGTCACAAACAGATCTACCTGGATAAAGAGTACATATAGTGTGGAGAGTCAGGTGGAGAATATTGGTTAGGTTGGATCTGAGACGAACATGCACCTGGAGTTCTGTCTTAAATCCAACCTTCCCAGCATTCTCTACCTGACTCTCCATCCTATGTATACTCTTGTACTATTTACCAACTTGACTGACTACTGACTTTATAAAGCCCACCGAAACGAAGTCAATAAAGGGCGAAACACAGTCAATAAAGGATCGCATTATACTGCATTTGTGTTTATTTTTCCTTCGTGTCTATATTTTATACCATATATATCCCCCAACCTTCTTCTGAGTAATATATACCAGTGTCGATTATATTCTAAGCTGATCAGAGGCTTTCTCTAGTTATCACACGGAAACAAACTGTGATCATGGTCGGTGTAACACTGTGTAAAGAGCATCCAGGCAGGCAAATGCCTTCATAGATCTTGCCCTGGATACAGTACACCACTGTTGAAAATTTTAAGGTGGTCTAAAATAAGGTGTTCTCCAGTTATAAACTAAAATATTGGCGAGATAAAAATAAAAAAAACAAATATTACTAAGAATGTTCCAAAAAATGGTAACATCTATGCTCGTTTAATTTAAAAAAGCGTTTTTTTTTTTTTTTTTTTTTTACCTTTTTTTTAGTTTTCTGTTCTCGTATTTCGCTTTAAATTCTCTACAGACCTAAAATAAAGAAATATTTATTTTTTCCACTTTAAAGAAAATCCAGATTTGATCAAAGTGCTTTAAAACACACAAAAGCTTCAAGTAAAGATACATCAGCATTTAGAGTTTGAAGTCAAACATAAGAGACATTTTCAAGTTATTAAGTGGAAAACAATTTATTTAATAAAATCTGCAAAGTGAAATTTACACAGCTCAAAGTGAACGCCAAGCTTTCTTATCATAAAGCCCCTCAACGGTGTAAGTTTGATGCCGATCAGAGAAGGCATTCATCAGGAATTCATTTAAATTCAACGATTGCAAGTTTTTTCACGATTTCAGTAAAATTTCAAATTTGCATCATAACAGACTAAACTTATGGACCATAAATCACTTTAGAGAATGTATCATCAATAACATTTTGAACTCATTCAGAAGAGCCATTCTTTAATTATTATATAGGGAAATTAAGATTTGCGCTACCCAGTAACCACGAAATTTCCGATAAGAAACCATATCAAGAGAGCAAATTTGAAGTCTATCAAATGAGTCATTCTATACTTAATGGCACGGTTTCCAACGATCCCATGTTTATCCTGAGCAAAGTTGTTTGGGGTCACCGAGGTACGGTGACCCCAAAAATGAAAAGCTTTTACCATCATTCAGTTGCAGAACTGTAACATCCTCACCCCTCCTTCAGAATACAGACACTACTGTACTTCCCACCTCAAGGACTGTAATATCCTCACCCCTCCTTCAGAATGCAGGCGCTGTACTACCCACCTCCAGGACTGTAATATCCTCGCCCCTCCTTCAGAATGCAGGCGTTGTACTACCCACCTCCAGGACTGTAATATCCTCACCCCTCCTTCAGAATGCAGGCGTTTCACTACCCACCTCCAGGACTGTAATATCCTCACCCCTCCTTCAGAATGCAGGCGCTGTACTACCCACCTCCAGGACTGTAATATCCTCACCCCTCCTTCAGAATGCAGGCGTTGTACTACCCACCTCCAGGACTGTAATATCCTCACCCCTCCTTCAGAATGCAGGCGTTTCACTACCCACCTCCAGGACTGTAATATCCTCACCCCTCCTTCAGAATGCAGGCGCTGTACTACCCACCTCCAGGACTGTAATATCCTCACCCCTCCTTCAGAATGCAGGCGTTTCACTACCCACCTCCAGGACTGTAATATCCTCACCCCTCCTTCAGAATGCAGGCGTTTCACTACCCACCTCCAGGACTGTAATATCCTCACCCCTCCTTCAGAATGCAGGCGCTGTACTACCCACCTCCAGGACTGTAATATCCTCACCCCTCCTTCAGAATGCAGGCGTTTCACTACCCACCTCCAGGACTGTAATATCCTCACCCCTCCTTCAGAATGCAGGCGCTGTACTACCCACCTCCAGGACTGTAATATCCTCACCCCTCCTTCAGAATGCAGGCGTTGTACTACCCAGCTCCAGGACTAATATCCTCACCCCTCCTTCAGAATGCAGGCGTTGTACTACCCACCTCCAGGACTGTAATATCCTCACCCCTCCTTCAGAATGAAGGCGTTTCACTACCCACCTCCAGGACTTTAATATCCTCACCCCTCCTTCAGAATGCAGGCGCTGTACTACCCACCTCCAGGACTGTAATATCCTCACCCCTCCTTCAGAATGCAGGCGTTTCACTACCCACCTCCAGGACTGTAATATCCTCACCCCTCTTTCAGAATGCAGGCGCTGTACTACCCACCTCCAGGACTGTAATATCCTCACCCCTCCTTCAGAATGCAGGCGTTGTACTACCCAGCTCCAGGACTGTAATATCCTCACCCCTCCTTCAGAATGCAGGCGCTGTACTACCCACCTCCAGGACTGTAATATCCTCCCCCCTCCTTCAGAATGCAGGCCCTGTACTACCCACCTCCAGGACTGTAATATCCTCACCCCTCCTTCAGAATGCAGGCGCTGTACTACCCACCTCCAGGACTGTAATATCCTCACCCCTCCTTCAGAATGCAGGCCCTGTACTACCCACCTCCAGGACTGTAATATCCTCACCCTCCTTCAGAATGCAGGCACTGTACTACCCACCTCCAGGACTGTAATATCCTCACCCCTCCTTCAGAATGCAGGCGCTGTACTACCCACCTCCAGGACTGTAATATCCTCACCCCTCCTTCAGAATGCAGGCGCTGTACTACCCACCTCCAGGACTGTAATATCCTCACCCCTCCTTCAGAATGCAGGCGTTGTACTACCCACCTCCAGGACTGTAATATCCTCACCCCTCCTTCAGAATGCAGGCGTTGTACTACCCACCTCCAGGACTGTAATATCCTCACCCCTCCTTCAGAATGCAGGCGTTTCACTACCCACCTCCAGGACTGTAATATCCTCACCCCTCCTTCAGAATGCAGGCACTGTACTACCCATCTCCAGGACTGTAATATCCTCACCCCTCCTTCAGAATGCAGGCGTTTCACTACCCACCTCCAGGACTGTAATATCCTCACCCCTCTTTCAGAATGCAGGCGCTGTACTACCCACCTCCAGGACTGTAATATCCTCACCCCTCCTTCAGAATGCAGGCGTTTCACTACCCACCTCCAGGACTGTAATATCCTCACCCCTCCTTCAGAATGCAGGCGTTGTACTACCCACCTCCAGGACTGTAATATCCTCACCCCTCCTTCAGAATGCAGGCGTTTCACTACCCACCTCCAGGACTGTAATATCCTCACCCCTCCTTCAGAATGCAGGCACTGTACTACCCACCTCCAGGACTCAAATCCCGCTATATTGTTTAATGGACTCCATCAAAACTTTGCTTTGCCATTTAGTTGTTAATGTTGGCTTATCTCCTGCACTCTTGTCTCTGCGTGTGGGTATTGAGCTCCGGCTCCCGAACCTCGCCTCTGCGTGTGAGAGAAAAAATTCAGAGCTAAATAGGTTGGTTGGGTGTGCACGTCAAGGCTATGGTGGAGGTTTATGATGTGCCACCAACACCACTTGAGAAGAAAGTTACGCCATCCATTCTCCTGATCGTCTCACCAGCTCCGCCCCGGTGATCATTGCTGCCACCGATTGTTATTACCACGCTGTGAGAGAGAGAGAGAGAGGAGGAGGGAGAGAGAGGAGGAGGGAGAGAGAGAGAGGAGGGAGAGAGAGGAGGAGGGAGAGAGGGAGAGGAGGAGGGAGGGAGATAGAGGAGGAGGGAGAGAGAGGAGGAGGGAGAGAGGGAGAGGGAGAGAGGGAGAGTGCGTGCGTGCGTGTGTTCGTGTGTGCGTGTTTGTGTATGTGTGTGTGTGTGTGTGTGTATGGGTGTGTGCGTGTGGTGTGTGCGCGTGTGGTGTGTGTGTGTGTGTGTGTGTGTGTGTGTGTGTGTGTGTGTATGGGTGTTGAAGGGAAAAAAAATAGTAGAGGAATTAGAAACCCACGCCACTGCTATCAACTGAGAACTATCTATTTTATTGTAGGCTAATTACTATCGTGAAATTTTTAGGAGTTTGAGACGTGAATAGGAAAGCAGAAGGCTCTCTCTACACTCCCTCCGGCCACTGCCGGGTTGAAACGGTCAACTATAACATATTGGATTAATATTGGTAGAATTACCGACAATATGTTGGTAAATATCACTGAATTTATAGGAGTGATAGAAAAGATGCGATATAACTACCTCTACTAAAATATTAGAGGCTCTAACTTAACCACTGGTGTTACTCCTTTGTCGATCACACAGCTCTGTGAACCAGCTGTTCTGCATTTTTTTACAACCACCTTCTATTATTGCCTTGTTTACCTCATTGTTAACCAATAGCCCTGATGCAGTTGCTGAACAAACAAGAATCCACTGATTTCACAATATCCCAGCCTAGCGTTCAGTTCAATCTTATACTTGCAGAGTGCTTCACCAGTTGCGTATCGACTGATTGGTCTTCTTGCGTACAGCTTCAGCGAGGAATTTATTTCAACTTTATGCTCTTAAACTTTTCACACGTGCGGGTTGCATCTCCTGCCTCGCTATTTCATTCCATTTTTTTTCCATTTATGTACTCAGCCCTTCCCTGCTAACCAACATTACATTAGAAGTAGATGTGCAGATCATTAAAGACACGCTTATGGACAAGTACACCACATACGTAATATGTCATTGCCCATCTTAAAGTTTTATATGCAGCTCTCATACTTCATCAAACATATAGAAAATAAGAAGAAAATGCAACGAGGTTAATTCCGGAGCTAAGTGGTATGAGTCGTAAGTAGTTAAAACTGGTAATATTAGAGGGCAGAAGAATCAAGAGAGTTATAATATTGACAAACATTGTTCAAAAGAATTGATAGAGTGTACCAGAACAGGCTGTTTGGTACCAGGAAACCTGCACAAGAATGCACGGATGAAAGTTAAAAGCAGCTTAGCCAGGGGGTATATTTTCAGCTAGTCAGTGGCGAGGAAGTGGATTTATGGAACACGAAGTGGTAAATCTATACACTGCTTTAATAATATGATAAGGCTCACGAAGCCATAAATGTTTAAGCCTAGTGGTAGACAATTTGATAGGCAGGACCAGGAGCTGAGACTACCTCATCAAACTCGAATAAGTCAGTATATTAACTGTCTACCATCTTCCACGGATACAATGACTAGCAAGTCTATTTGAGTTGCTGACAACAGCTGTACGCTAAGCTGTTGCAACACTTACCTTGCTGTTGTCGTTAGCTTTATCGTGTATAGCATGCCACACGTGCTTTACCCTGTATAGCATGCCACACGTGCTTTACCCTGTATAGCATGCCACACGTGCTTTACCCTGTATAGCATGCCACACGTGCTTTACCCTGTATAGCATGCCACACGTGCTTTACCCTGTATAGCATGCCACACGTGCTTTACCCTTTATAGCATGCCACACGTGCTTTACCGTGTATAGCATGCCACACGTGCTTTACCCTGTATAGCATGCCACACGTGCTTTACCCTGTATAGCATGCCACACGTGCTTTACCCTGTATAGCATGCCACACGTGCTTTACCCTGTATAGCATGCCACACGTGCTTTACCCTGTATAGCATGCCACACGTGCTTTACCCTGTATAGCATGCCACACGTGCTTTACCCTGTATAGCATGCCACACGTGCTTTACCCTGTATAGCATGCCACACGTGCTTTACCCTGTATAGCATGCCACACGTGCTTTACCCTGTATAGCATGCCACACGTGTTTTACCGTGTATAGCATGCCACACGTGCATACTATAGTGGATAGCTTACTTTGTCGTAAACACATTTGTTCTGAGCGTGAATTTGGGCAGCAGTGCATAGATATAGATTTTTATCTTGTGAATATTTGGAACATGAATATTTTCGTTTAGTAATAGGGGTTTACTCAGTTGTCTATTTGTTCTAAAAGATTTATTAGAACAAATAAGCATTTGAGTAAACTTCTATTTAGTACCATACGCCAATTCTGTGAAGCCACCAACAACACTGAAGACATACAATCATTCACTGTGTTGTACAGTCGATCCAATGCCATTGAGCTGGTAACAGCTGGTAACAGCTCAATGGCATTGTAATAGTGAGCTGTCAGCAGAGTTACCAAGATCTTTATTCTTTTTCTCTTTTTTATTTATTTATATAAATCTGATGATATGATATGTTTACGGCTGGTTCTTATATTTGATATTTTTCTGTGCAGTAGATGATGATGAAATAAGTTAACTCAGAAACTAGTCTTGAATAAATGATGAAAACCAGTATTGGTTTTCACCTTTTATTACTTCTTTTCCCAAGAAACTCACTTCAGTCGATAGATATATATATATATATATATATATATATATATATATATATATATATATATATATATATATATATATATATATATATATATAGGATGGGGTCCACCTCCGGTGTAAATTGTGGGACCCATAGCCTCGGAGAAGTGGATTTTTTAAAAAGGCTTCAAGGAAGAATGTTTGGATTTTTTCCTGAAGCCATTTGAATATTCCACTTCCTCTACCACCCCATCTTTTCATTCTTTTTACCAATAGGTATATTTTATTACATAATATGGTGCAAATATTTAAGAGATACATTGTTGATACATGAGGTGTGAGAGATACATGTCTAGTACATATTGTTACGTGTTTGTCACTGATTATAATGAGAAAATCTCATCCAGCTCCTCAGAGCTGGGGCGCGTGCCCAAAATACAGCAGACATTACCCCTCTGAACAGCAGCGTTGAGTCGCTGGAACAGAAAACTAGCTGCCCTGGGATCCCTAGTTACCCTGTTGAGTCTTTTGCCTAGCTCGTTCAGGAACGTATATGCACTATTTTCCCATGAGCCAAGGGTCTCCGAGCCTATGGAAACAAACATATAATGATGGGCAAGTTCTCCGTATTTTCTCGACTTTTGGACTCCATGAAGCTGGCAGCTGCCCCTCTTTCCTCCCTGGTGTATTGGAAAAAGGTATCAGCCAAGGTAAATGCACATGTGTAGTCCCACACCTCAAGCTTGCCGTCTGTCCAGGCATGAAGGGTGATACCATCTGGACGCTTTTGGCTGCCATCATATCTGCATAGTTGTTGTGGCTTCCTTACTGCTGGGCATCCGGCTGTTGTGAGGCTCCTCTCTATGATGTTATTAACCTCTTCATGTCTTGCAATCTTTCCCTCGGATTTACGACACACAAGACCATGGTACCCGAATCGGTCTGCTGCTTCACTTCCACAAATACACCTGTGTTCGGCGAGAATAGGGGCGGCAAGTCGAAGGGCAACACCAATGCGGTTGATCTGTGGGTCGAGGCGTTTGCCAAGGCTGCAGTTGGGAACAGCCAACAGAAAGTCCCCTGCATGGGGAGCTCTCACTGCCAGGAGGCGGGCCACCCAATGTCCTGTGGGTAAAGGAGTCATGTGGTTCTCGCTCACAATGATGAGCCAGTACAACATGGGTTCGAACCCTGGCTAGTGCAGTGTTGTTACTGATCAATACCACTCGTTCGTGGTTACAATAATAAATAAATACTGATCGTAGGCTAGTACACCAAACAGGGATGAGAATAAAATTAGCTTGAAAGCTTCCACACCTCCGTATGTCCTCGGACCAAGGTAAAACACATAGCTCTGTGCTTGGTATATATAATGTTTAGAATTCGCATAACAGGCGAAATATTCACAAACACTAATCTCAGGTCGAAGGAGATTCGAACCTACGTAAGTTGGAACAAGGTACGCAAATGCTCGACCACTATACCACACTGGTCCAATACCTTGGCGCTCAGCTAATGCAAACCTCTAAACGGTGAGAAACGCTGCCGCAAAAAAATAGCTTACGCTGCAACGCATAAGTTCAATATTGTGGTCAATGCAACATATGCTTCCTGCGTAATTTGCGTAGATAAATGTATTTTTTCCTGAACATCAAAAGATGAGTGACGCTCATGAAATTATTTATTAGAGAGGGTGAATGTTTCACTAATAACTGAGAAAGACAACTTGAGGAGCATGGCGAGAAAATAGTAAGGAGGGTTTTGATACCAGAATTATAAGAATTAATGAGGTCGAGTAATGAGAGAAGTTAATCAGTGATGACAAAAGTGCATCGTGCGTCCTTTGAAACCATGAAGGTTTTATTATGTCGAGATACCCTGAGGCATTGTATTGTGTGCTAGCTTACCCTGAAGCTGTGTATTGTGTGCTAGCTTCCCCTGAAGCTGTGTATTGTATGCTAGTCTACACTGAAGCTGTGTAATGTGTGCTAGCTTACCCTGAAGCTGTGTATTGTGTGCTAGCTTACCCTGAAGCTGTGTATTGTATGCTAGTCTACACTGAAGCTGTGTAATGTGTGCTATCTTACCTTGAAGCTGTGTATTGTGTGCTAGCTTACCATGAAGCTGTGTAGTATGTGCTAGTTTGCCCTAAAGCTGTGATTTGTGTGCTAGCTTATCCTGAAGCTGTGTATTATGTGCTAGCTTACCTTGAAGCTGTGCATTGTGCTAGCTTACCCTGAAGCTGTGTATTGTATGCTAGTCTACATTGAAGCTGTGTAATGTGTGCTATCTTACCTTGAAGCTGTGTATTGTGTGCTAGCTTACCCTGAAGCTGTGTAGTGTGTGCTAGTTTGCCCTAAAGCTGTGATTTGTGTGCTAGCTTATCCAGAAGCTGTGTATTGTGTGCTAGCTTACCTTGAAGCTTTGTATTATATGCAAGTCTACCCTGAAGCTGTGTATTGTGTGCTAGCTTGTCCTGAAGCTGTGTATTATGTGCTAGCTTACCCTGAAGCTGTGCATTGTGCTAGCTTACCCTAAAGCATTGTATTGTCCTACCTTACCTTGAAGCTGTGTACTGTGTTACCTTCAAGCTGTGTAGTGCTGCCTTCCTTGAAGCTGTGTAGTGTTACCCTGAAGCTGTGTAGTGTTACCTTACCTTCAAGCTGTGTAGTGTTCCCTTACCTTAAAGCTGTGCTGTATTACCCTGAAGCTGGGTAGTGTGTTACCTTACCTTGAAGCTGTGTAGTGTGTTACCTTACCTTCAAGCTGTGTAGTGATACATTACCTTGAAGCTGTGTAGTGTTACATTACCTTGAAGTTCTAACTGTATAGTGAGGATTTTTTTAGTTTGATTCCCCACACCTGTGATATTTAACCTTACACTAAAGCCCCACATCTATGATATTTAACCTTACACTAGTGCCCCACACCTGCGATATTTAACCTTAAACTAGTGCCCAACACCTGTGATATTTAACATTACACTAGTGCCCCACACCTGCGATATTTAACCTTAAACTAGTGCCCAACACCTGTGATATTTAACCTTACACTAGTGCCCCACACCAGTGAAAGTTTACCTTTCTTTGGATCCCAGCACGTCTTTTGTTACAATGCTTTGGGGTGCTCACACCTGTGAAATTTACCCTACTGTGGATCTCAATACCTCTGAGTGTTCGCCTTACTCTGCAGGCCGGACACATGTAAGAATTTGCTTCACACTGGAGCCTTACACCTGTGAGTGTTTACTTTTTTCTGGAACCCAACACTTGTGATAGTTTACCTTATTCATGAGCGTCAAAAATACACACATATATTACCACATCGGTCGTTCCCTCACCAAGGTAGGATCACCCGAAGAAGGAAACATTCACCATCACTCAGTCAACAGGTATCTTACCAGAAGAACCAGGGCATCAACTACAACCAACTTGCAGGGTAGAAATACAACGTAGTAATTTCAATTACTGAGGTGGAATTTAAGAAAGAATTGTTAACTTGGAGAACCGCGAGTGCAAAAAAAATGACTTTTTTATTGCTGGATAAAAAAATTCTTATATACAGCCTGAAGCAATTACTGATAATGTTCTATTGAAAACCTCATTCTAAACTAATCCGCAATTTCTGAAATAAACTCAAAACTGAATTTTAAGGCTTGTTTTTTTCAGAAAATATCATGTAATATAATTTACATTTTGGAATATATTTATAACATTGGTTATATATTCTTTGTTCTAGAAATTCTGTGAAACATTACACGCAGTTGTGAAATCAGCCACAGCCACAATATATATATATCACGAAACAACCAAGAAATTGTGAAATATTGGCAACTTAATTGTGAAACGTATAACAAGTGAGACAGGCAGCATAAAACACTTAATTTGTCTCTTGCTTACGTACCATTCAACTGGCAGCCAAGCTTATGCATCTCCCAGCAGCACACCTGACAGTACGTAAACTAACATGCACACAAGCACGCCCACACACAGGAAACCAATAGAAACTCGTACCTTTGAGTTATCAGAAAAATGGTACAAGAACGCATCTCATCACAGATGTATCCTGAGCACGACACGGGAACAAAATGCAACAGAATCTCTTCAGATCACATTGGCAATAGAGAGAGGTGACTGTGGAAGGAAATTTCCACATATGAAGGCGAACAAAACCATAAATTTGATCCTCCGCCGGGCTGTAGG